>CM022779.1:8381833-8484333 GCA_012411365.1 Ameiurus melas
TAGTAGTAGTAGTCATAGTAGTAGTATTTTGCATGTCTAAATGTATTAACTACCTGTAACCAGAAGATGGCAGTAATGCTCATTTTTTCTTTAAATAACCCATAGTATGTAGCAAGATTGTGTTTGTGGCTTGTGGACTCACAAATGTTAGGATAACAAAACAATGATGTTCTCTTTTATCCATCCATCCATCTTCTGTACCACTTACCTTATGCAGGGTTACAGGGAGTTTGGAGTTTATCCCAGAGAACTAGGGATACGAGGCTGAAGACACCCTGGACAAGCTGCCGACCCAATCACCATCACTCACACATTCACACAGTACAGACAATTTGGAAATACAGATGAGCCTACAACGCATGTTTTTGACAAGGGGAGGAGACTGCAGTACCCCGAGAGAATCTGTGAATCAAAATTCCATGCACACAGGGTGGAGACAGTAAGCGAACCCCCAACCCTGGTGTGAGGCAAACATGCTAAGCACTAATCCACCATGCCCCCATTCTCTTTTATATGTATACATTTTTGTTTGTGATCGGCCTCTTCCAAGTTGACATGGGTATGAGAGGTCACTATATGCTTTAATGAATATGAGAGCACATATAGGAGATTTTGGTTTACTTTACCATTTACCCTACATTTACATTTATGGCATTTGGCAGAGACCCGTATCCAGTACAACTTACAGAAGTGCTTTGATATCTTTGTCAATAAATACATCCTGCTACTGCATCACTGGGTCATAGGCTAAGAATACCATCGGTTTTTCCAGTATATGTACACTTTATGGCCACCTATACGTGCCTCTTGAACATCCCATTTCAGATTTAGTCCTCCTTTTGTTGTTGTAAATAATCTCCACTCTTCTGGGAAGGCTTTCCACTACATTTTTGGGTGTGGCTGTGGGCTCATTCAGCTACAAGAGCATTACAGAAATCAGGTACTGATGTTGTGGTGAGGAGGTCTGGGGTGCAGTCAGTGTTCCAGTTTATCCCAAAGGTGTTCAGTGGGGTTGAGGTCAGGACTCTGTGCAGGACACTCGAGATCTTCCATGCCAGGTTTGACAAACCATGTCTTCATGGAGCTCGCTTTTTGAAAAGGGGCATTGTCATGCTGGAACAGGTTTAGGCCTCTTAGTTCCACTGAGGAGAAACTGTAAGATAAAGACATCATATACAATTATGTGCTTCAGACTTTGTGGGAACAGTTTAGGGAAGAACCACATACAGGTGTGATGGTCAGATGTCAAAATACTTTTGGCCATCTAGTGTATGTGAGTGAGTCTTTGCCCACTGTAGCCTCAGATTCCTGTTCTTTACTGACAGGAGTGAAACCTGATGTGCAGTTACTTCATGTTTTAGCAAGTTGTGTGTTCTGAGATGCTTTTGTGATTAGCATGGTTGTAATTCTTTGTAAAATGACTGAGAGACATTATTTGGTTTACTGTAGCCTTCTTGTCAGCATGAACCAGTCTGGCCATTCTCCTCTGACCTCACATGGCATTTCTGCCCCCATCACTCACTGCATGCTTTTTTGTTTTCTGAACTCAAACCAGTCAGTCTGGCACCAACAATAGTGTTGTGATTAAAGTCACTCAGATCACGTTTCCCAATTCTACATTTATAGCATTTTGGCAGACTGCTCTAACACACAGTGACTTACAGTTATCTCATTTATACAACTGAGGCTCATTTAAACAACTGAACTATACAATTCTGAGGCTTGGTGTGAACATTATTTGAAGCGCTTGACCTGTATCTGTATTTAGACACTAAATACAGAGCCCTATATTTGAACACATTAATCTTCATAAGGTACATACATTTTAAACTTCATTTAAATTCTAAAATAATTCTTTGAAAATTCTTTCTTCTAAAAAAAAAAAGATTAAAATCTCACTTTTTTGAGTGACCACCGGCTTTAAAATAAAATAATAAAAGGGCTGCTATTTGCCATATGTAAGCCGATGTTCTATTAATTTTGGTGCCTTTCTAGATGCAGCGTCACTTGGCTTCCATAAAGTTATTAGGCTCCTAGTGGTCAAAAATTTAAACTACAGCAAGTGCTAATAGAGGCCCATTGAGGGAAGGATCACGTTGCCCTGTGCTTGCGTTTCTGTGGACCAGTTTAAATACTCTGTGACTGTCAAGATCTGGTTTTAAAGCCTATCATTATTAAATCTAATCTTATTAAATCTCATTTTAAATCTAATTTTCACAAACAAAAAAAACCCACTGTGTATGTGCACAAAGTATGTCTGTAATGTACAGAACCATGTCTCTTGTGAGATATTTTACAAAGAAGGCAGAGAGAAAGAGGGATTATGGAGTGGACAACAAATATTTCACACTCGGAGAAAGGCTGAGAAAAAGAAGAAAATATCTCTCCTCTATCATTCCCAATTTTGCGGGCTACTTTCAGGTCTTTTTTGAGATGTTGTTGGGATGGAAATGTTGCTGAAACCTTTCAACCCTGGTTGCTGATATTACCGCGAACACAGCTGAACAAAGGTGCTGCTCAAAAGGAGCTGCTAGACTGTAGAGGGAAACCACTGCCTGAACCTTCTTTTGTACTGATAAATATTTTGTAATTTTTTCCCCACAAGTTCAAAATGCAAGCCAGTGTGCTGGACCAGCATCTTAACCCACCCTCTCTGGGTTGACCCATACTGAACCTAACCCTGTTTTTCTTTCTTTCTTTAATCTGACTCAAATCAGTTTATTTTTAACCCAGCAGTTTTAGTGAATAGATGTGTTGTACTGTATCTGCTGGGATGAACAGGTGAAGCCTGTCTCCATCATTTGAAATGATTTTTCCTTTGCAGCTTGCAGTTTAAAAAAAGGAAAAATTAGAAAACGCTAGGCGGAATATAAAAATTTCATCCCCCTGATTTCCCCCCTAAATTAGTCTTGGCCAATTTCCACCCATCATATGACAGCTACCAATCTGGCAGTGTGAAGGCGCACTCATGCTTCCTCTGAGACATTTGAAGTCAGTATCCATCATCTTTTCGAACTTGCTGTTACACAGAGTGCATAACACCTTTGGAGGAAAGCTCTAAGTGCCTATCCATCCCAGTCCACATGGATAATCTCACAGACACCCATGATTCATTACTGACTGACAAAAGTATGTCATCCCTTCCAACCACAGAGCACAGCCAATTTTGCTCTCTTTAGTTAAATAAGGCTTGGATTCCCAACCATGGATGGCTGTGGTTTCAAACGGAAAGGGGAATTGAAATGGATATAGAATAGAGCAGTGGTCACCAACCCTGTTCCTGGATATCTAACTTCCTGAAGACTGTAGCTGCAACCATAATGGTGCCCATCTGACCATCTAATCATTGCCTTAAGAAGTTCTTCGTCAACTAAAACAGGTGTGTTCAATTTTTGGTTTCAGATGAAACCTGCAGGAAGGTCAAGCTCAAGGAATAGGGTTGGTGACCAGTGGAATAGAGAGTACAGAAATTAAAATAGAAAAATAGAAAGGGTGGAAATTGAATAATAAAATAGATATTCCATGACTTTGAAACCCTCAAGATGTGCAGGCTATTGGATGAAAAAATACTTTATTTTATTTTATTTTTTTTTACTACTGATTATATGCTGTCTGGTTACATGCATGCACTCCTCCACCATGCAAAAAAGAAAAAGAAAAACAAACAAACAATAAAATGTATTGAAAATGTATTCAAACTGATGGCGCCTCTACGTCATAATGTCAAAGCAGCGACATTATGATGACGTCGGCCATGATGCTGCCGGATCCTGCAGTGACGCTTCTGCTGAGAGAGAGAGAGAGAGAGAGAGAGAGAGAGAGGAGAGAGAGGAGAAAAAGCCACAGCATGAACAAGGACGTGTTTCAATGGAGCTGTTTGTAGCAGGGCTGTATTTCATAGGAATACATAAAATCGTGTCCCACAGAGGAACATTCCATCTGCAGCTGGAATTCGAAGGGGACAAAAACTAAACGAGCCGGCTTTGCCTTTTCGCAGAGGAGGGGCGTACGCGCTTTTGTAGCATTGCAGATCCCGGGCTGATGCATACTCATTTGTGTGTGTGTGTGTGTGTGTGTGTTAGTACATGACGGATGAGCGCATATATAATACATATAGGCTATATCGACAACTGAGGAGGTCGCCTTTTTGTTGCAAGCACTGTACTTCAAAAGAAAAAAAAGGATCGGATGGGTCTGATTGTAAATAGGAAAGAAGACACTTGAGTCTCTGGAGACGTCCAATCTACCGGTCAAGGCAGGCTTGCATATCCTCTTTAATGCCTATAAATAGATGGGAAAATTATATTATGTGCCACACCGACGTTACATCAAGGTGTGTATTTGTGTGTGTGTGTGTGTGTGTGTGTGTGTGTGTGTGTGTGTGTGATCATGACTGAACTGTTTTAGCTATGCAGCACTTCAGCTCTTAAATGCTGAGGCTACTCGGACGTGCCACTCGTGTAGTCCAATCGAGTTTGGAAACTGGATATCGAACCAAACACACACCAGAAGCAGCTGTGCGTCATGTCGGGAGAGGTGCGTTTAAAACAGCTGGAGGAGTTGGTGCTGGCCGGACCGGCTCGCGCGGGGGGTCAGTGTCTCAGCGTGGAGACGCTGCTCGATGTCCTCGTCTGTCTCTTCGACGAGTGCAACAACTCTCCCCTCAGACGAGAGAAAAACATCCTGGAATTTCTTGACTGGGGTAAAAAGAAATATATATATATATATATATATATATATATATATATATATATATATATATATATATATATATATATATATATATATATATATATATATATATATATCATGTTGTTAGAGCATGTTTTTTGTTTGGTTTTCAGCTGTTACACAACAACTCAGTAGCTGAGCATGTAAATAACCTTCATTCCTGTAGAGTGATATCTGTTTTGTTACACTTGCATGTCAGGTAACCTCAGGGAAATGTGTGTAACCCAGCTCAGACAGCTCAAACCACTTCAGAAAAGGGGGAAAAATGACATGACATCATCAACCGACTGGTTTGTGCATGAAAGAGGAATGTAAAAGCCATTCTCTTTAACCCAGCTGCCTGTTCCCAGTGTTTCGGCCTTAATCAAGGTCAGAATGCTGGATGGTGTTAAACATGTGTCCTTAGTGGACAGCGCTGAATGCAACGTGTCCAATGTCTCTGATCACGCAATCTACCTATAGGACGCACATGACCACGTACTATTATTGGTGTGAGTGCAAACGCATCCAGGACAGCAACGAAGGACCGCCTCATTGCCCTAGCTAGAAAATGCGTACACGTAGTAAGACAATTAGGAAACTATAGAGTTCTCCACCGCTAGTCTAATGGATAAAGGTGAAATTAACGAAATATCTTTCGGCATCTCATCTCCCGGTCCGCTTATACAATTTATTTTTTTTAGCACATCACACAATTGAAACGTTTCAAACAGTTCGTACAGTTACATAAGATGAAGATAGGATATCACTGATGTAATAAATGTGCACAATAAGCTGTGTGTTTCAGCTGTTCACTTAAGATCGGATCACTTGAGATGGATGTTGAGATCAGGTGTGAACAGGGCCTGACAGGTAGCACTGACGTCAACAGCCAATCACAAGCCACCATAGCACTTCTTCTAAGATATATTACTGTTGATGTATGCCTTAGTTGCTTTTAATGATGCCAGAAAATGGTGGATGCGTACAAATCAGATAAAGTATGTAAAGAGGAGATGACTTGATAACTTGCTGTGTCAGTGGTATTTGACTTACCTTGACATACTGAGTGGGATGTCAGAACCTGAAGTTACGTAATGTTCTACTTCTATGCATTCAAGCTGCAAATCGTATGGGGGGTGTTTTTTTGTGGGAAGCATGGGTGCCTCTATGTTCACCTTTTTCCCCCGCAACAACCTAGCCTGCTTACTCTGATGAGTGATTTTCCTCTTCAAAACAGTAAACTGTAGAATCAGTGTTATAGACTGAACAAGCTATTATGTCTGTATGTTGACTGATCTAAAGTAAATACTTGTATAAACAGTGTAACTCATTTAAAGGTAAAGAAGTCTTACTTTGTTTAATGCTAATGCTTTGAGCAGCCATGTTGATTTGACATCACTTCCCGAATTCAGGGATGAGGAAACCGTCTTGAGTTTATGTTTTGTTTTTCCAAATTGGAGGTCGGGATTCTGAGTTATGAGTATTAATCGAATGCAGCATTAGCCTGTTGTAGCTGTATTCAGATTCAGGTCAAGAGCTTCAGTTAATATTCACATCAAACATCAGAATGAAGAAAAATTCTGATCTCTGTGACTTTAACTATGGCATGGTTGTTGGTACCAGATGGGCTGGTTTGAGTATTTCAGAAACTGCTGATGTCCTGGGAATTTCGCACACAACAGTCTCTAGAGTTTACACAGAATGGTGTGAAAAACGAACAAAAAATACATCGAGTGAGCGCGCAATAGTTCAGTGAGTGGAAACGCCTTGTTTGTTAGGAGAGATCAGAGGAAAATGGCCAGATTGGTTTGATTGGTGCATTTTTGTCTGTATGAAATGAAAATTTAAATTAGGCTACTAACAGAGGTTTAATATTATAAACAAAATGTACCGCAGGCTCTCTTTACTGTCTCACATTGTGCGGTTGTTGGATTTGTGTCCTCGTAAGTTAACGTTAGTTGATCTAGTTAGTTGAGATGTTCTTCAATCTGTCTGACCAGTACTTACTTCCCAGGAAGTGGTGTTGTTGACAAGAAAACTGAAATCTTTATCTACACATGTATAGGAAGACATTTTAAATGGTAAGATTAGTTTGTAAAGCTGTCACAACTTTATGAACTACATCATTATGGAGGCCAGCTGGCAGGACATTGGTGTAAGAGCTACTCTTCAGCCTAAAGTTCAGGATAGAGTGTGTGCGCGAGGGTTTGAATGTATTTGTGTGCCCTTTTCCTGTGGGAAGCTCGCCAGGGCAGAGGCAGGAAACAGCCAGCAGCCACTGGACACACGGTGATGTCATACAGGGAAATGGCTGCACTTTGTGTTTGTCCTCTTTGTGTGCACGACTATTTAAAGAGCCTCCGGGTAGATCCTTTGCTCGTGAGCTCATTAACTGCAACACACACACACACACACACACACACACACACACACACACACACACACACACACACACTTCCATTCACTCCAGAATGAATGTCCTTAGGCCATGGAGGTTTGGTGACTTCACCAGGGACTCTGTGTCCTGTCTCTTTACAACACCACATTTACATGTATTTAACATCCGTAATATTTCAGTCAGCCTGCTCAGGGGTTCAGGAACATAGAAAAGGAAGCCAGAGATTTTTGACAAGTGTTTGTTTACTATAGTGCTGTTGCATTCTTGATTGTGATTGGTCAGAAGGGAGAATCGTAGTAATATCGATTTGGTAAAGCTTTCTGTAAATAGACAGTCATTAAATCTTTATACAGTCCTTCTAGGATTTTGCGATCGCAGAAATGAAGGCAAAATCAAGGAATTCTGCAATATTTTGAGGATATTGTAATTTCATGTGACGTCATCACAGCACACATTCAGCCCGAGCCCTCGTCGAACATGAGTACAGCTAAAAGGTCTCATTTACCAACAGACATCACTGTAAAGTGAAAACAATTTTGTGCAATTGCAAATTCGACAAATTTAAGTAGTTTTCTACAAAAAAAAAAAAAAACCTTCAAGGTGCATCGCAAATAATAAAAAAAGCTGTAGCAAAATCAAACCTTTTTGGCCCCAACAATCACAAAAAAACCTGGATCCTGGATCCTTCTATACTGTTTATATAAGGATTCTCTGATGTCAGGGCTATGTAAGAGTCAGTAAGACTATGACATCTGACAGGACAGAGGAATTTATGCTTTTCCGGTTTCTGTGTGTGTGTGTTTTTTTTATTGACATCAAGAAAGAGACAAAAAGAGCGGTTGGTGTGGGAACTACTGCTTATAGCTGTTGTAGCATAAAAGGAACTAACTTGTCTTGTGGATGTTCCACAACATTAAATGTACCGATACACGGTTGGTTCACAAGTATGAAGTGACACTCATTAATAAAAAAATTCAAATATTTAGCAAATATCTGTGGTATAAGAGGAATTAAACACTTTCGGATGAGCTGTTCTCAGAAAATAATCAACGTTAGGGTGTTAAGAGCAAGTCTGCTTCGCATCAGGCCACACCACACCACCCCATCGCTGATTATTGTTCTATAACAGCCTGACCCATCATGCTTTATTCCTTACATAATAATAGTTCAGTTAAGGACAGGGTCTGCGTTAAGTGGAGTCTTGAAATGCTCATAGTGAAAAATTGGAGTCACATGTACACAAAGAAGAGACTACTATTCTGTGCTTAAGTGAAGAACTCTGTGGAATGCTGTAAACGGTCAGTAAACAGACGCCCAGGCTTAAACTGCGCATGATGAAAATGATTCATTCCCAATTTGCTCCTTTCTATGCTAACCAAATCTAGCCTCTAGCTATCTCTTTTGGTCCTGATTCTAATTTCACTTCTGAAAGGGTGAATTCATGCAGACTGGATCCATCACGACCCTGTCCAGGATAAAGCGGTTACTGAAAATAAATGAATGGACGCATGGTGTAGCTTTTTAATGTTAGATCTACATCCAGATTGCAATATTGCTTACGTGCTTGTTTTGATTGAAGCACAATGAGCTAGGGCTGGGTGATGTAACAAATTCATAGCACAATTCTCTAAGTCGTTCAAACAGTATGTACTGTATCATGATATAAACGTTTGCTCACAAACTTTTTTGAGGAATCCAATGCATTTAAAGAAAGCATGTTGCATGTTCTCCCTGTGATGCGGGGGTTTCCTCCAGGTACTCCGGTTTCCTCCCCCAGTAAAAAGACATGCATAGTAGGCTGATTGGCATGTCCTTAGTGTATGAATGGGTGTGTGAGTGTGTATTTGATTGTGCCCTGCGATGGACTGGCACCCTGTCAGCTTTGTGCCCGATGCTTCCTGGGATAGGCTCCAGGTTCCCCGTGACCCTGAAGAAGGAATAAGCGGTAGAGGATGGATGGACGGATATTTGACTGTTTAAAAGTCATGGGGTGAAGCCATTGAGGAACTTTTACCCTTGACTGTATGTTTACGAAGGACCCTAAGTTTACTGATATAACAGTCTTTTCTGTTTAGCTTTTTTGAGACAGTCACATGGTTAAATCTGTTTTATACCACAGCAAGGTCAAATATGAATTTTCTCATGATCTCGACATAACGTGTTTTCTCGTGATGACAACTTCGTTTTTCTGTGTTCTCGACATAGCGTTGTTTTAATTGTTCTGGAGGCAGCAAAAGCTTAGCGTAATGCTGCAGCATCATGGAGGAACAAATAAGTTTGTTACTTTGATCAGGGACTCCCTCAAGCTGAAATAGCTCTGTATCTGTCACTGACCAACAACTTCCACATTAGAGTCCGACGCTTGAGAAGGGGACATCTGTCTCTCTTAATGCAGAGATAAAATCTCTACAGTGGGCATTTATTACATTTATGATGGTGATGGCATAGACGCCAACGTGCATGCAACACCAGTCCCATTCACAAGGTGCGAGATGTTCTCAGGATAAAATGACATCGTTAGAAAACAACTTTTGTTATGTCGAGATCAGGAGAAAACAATTACCTTGTTATGTTGAAATCACAAGAAAATTGAGTCGAAATCACGCGAAAACAAGAAGTAAAAAAATTATATTACATGGCTGCTTAGGGCTTCCGTAGTTAAGAAACCTTTGTTTAACATTTGAAAGTCTCAATTAAGTAAAATGGGCAAATGTAAACATACCTAGAGACTTAGCTTTACATGCCGGACATAGCTTTAGCATACACAATCAGTTCTCTCCAGAGGACTTGGCACCAGAGGCCCGGTGATAATAATATGGTTTAAAGTGGATTTGCTCTTTCAAGTGCCTTTACAGACATATTTATCTACAGTGTACAAAGTGCATGTGTGTTGTAAATACTGAAAGTATGGTTTGGGGTTTGGGTGGTGCGTTTGAACCTTCAGGCATAGCTGTAGGTGAAGCATCACTGCATCCAGTTCAGGCATGAGCGGCTCTGGATGGGGGTGGGGGAGAAGAAATCGCTGACTCAGAGCTCCAGTTTGCAGAACGAGGACATGCACAGCACACACAGCTGCTGGATACGCCTCTCTCTCTATTGCTGAGGTTACATAGATATAAATATATACATATGAATCATATATAGACAGATTTGCCTACATGTTCATCAATATATATTTAGATTTTTCTCTCTCTCTTTTCATATTCATATGGGTGTATATGCTTGGTTTAGTCTGTTTGTCTTTGTGACTGTCTCAGGTCTACATTAATGAGCAGTCTTGACAGTACTGAAGAGCTGGTGCTGTTCGATGCCCTCTAATTCTGCTGACTTGCTGTATTGAGCAGGAAGGGATCAGCTTGCTTTGCTGTCATTTGATTGATTTGAATACTGTGTGTGTGTGTGTGTGTGTGTGTGTGTGTGTGTGTGTGTGTGTGTGTGCGTGTGTTTGCAGTTCTCTTAGTGCTATGCCCTTCTTTTTAAGTGCATTGCTGCAATACAGGGTCATCCGGTCTATTTTGGGGGATGCTGTACCGCATGCAGAACGATGCTCGGCAGCATCCTAAATAATTCCCTCTTGCTGAAGGCAATTTATCACAATTTATCATCTAGTATGAGGTGATCATTTTATTTTCAGCCTGTTGGATTATTACATGTCTCAGTTGTCACTGAGATAGCAGTAGATCAGTAGATTGCAGTAGAGCTCAGTATTATCATTATGTCTATGATAAAGATGGCGGTCATAGAGCATGCAGCATAAAGGGAGGCTTATCTGATAGTGTTGGTAAATACTTCAGCACTGAAGCATATTCATGTTGCCATGCAGAGAGGGGATGAACGTGTGAGTGCGGCGTGCTTTTCCCCGAAGTCATAACTGCGTGTAATATTTGTTGTCATCAGTGTGTGAACCAACCTTTAGGTGACCCCGATTATTCCATATTATCAATTAAGACCTGACTTTTTTGATGGAGAAAAAAAAATCCAAATTGTGTCCTATTTGCTGGATTTTCATGTGATATGTATGACTTAGAATCAGAGCTGCAACAACTAATCGATAAAATCGATCATGAAAATCGTTGTCTTGACGTTACTTCTGTTCCCAAAACACGAGTACAAAGAGTACAAAGCTGTGTCCCAAAATAACGAACTATACACTTACATTATGCATTATGTACTCTACTGTCTAATGTAGGAATTTTAGAAAGGTAATATAATCTCAAATGGAACACTAGCAGTTTTTTACTAACCGGCAGTGTAAGCGGTTTCCCAGTCGATGGCGCATAACGTCAAACACATTTAATGCGACACTGCTAGCTTTAGCAGAATCCCTAGAATGAACCTTTCTTCAGTTTACTGTTTATGTCAACGTTACCTTTTATACCCAACATGACCTCACTCACCATCAGCGGAAGCGTAATCATCAAGTGACAGCGGAAAAAAAGCGTGTGACCTACATTCTCTAAGGTAGGGTAGCATTTTATATTAAATACATTGAAGAATATTGTAATCTGCAAACTTTATAAAGCGTAGTTTGTGTAGCACGGATACACGACACTGGTGCATGAGCACAAACTTATATTTATATCCAAAAGGCTCCACTGTGTGCAGAGGGCTGGGGAAACTGGTGCGAGTTTCTTAAAAGGTTTAGTTTCATTCAAGTTTATTGTCATTGCTGGATTTGCGCACTTTCAGTGTCAATTCTGTTGTTTATAACGGGAACGACCTGTAAGCGATCTATTAGTAACGAGGCCGTGTTGCTCCTCACTTACAGTGTAGATGCGGTGATAAACAGTGGACGCATGAGTAAGATCTCTAATTAAAACTGTACGATCAAAGTAAACATCAATAAAACAATATGTCTAAAGGCAGTGAGACTAACAGAAACCATAAAGTGCAGTGAAAGGGAGATTTTATTATTAATTTTAGTACTGTAGATTTATATGTATACAGTATATATAACAGTATATATAACACAACAAACAGTTGTGTTAATGTAAAGTTTTAGTCTGAAGTTTATATTTGCAACACTTAGTTTGTGGATTTTATTTTAAATGAACAAAAAATTTAATTGAAATTTTGTTTCCCCCCTTCCCCCCATCCAATTAATCGGAGAAAAAAAATTATAAACATAAGCCCTACTTAGAACCAGGATGTTTTCCTCATTACTTCTGCAGTGACCTTTATTTTAGTGCCCACATTCACATTACATGCAGGTATGACATCTATCCGACTCTCCAGAAGTTTAAATCAGACCTCAGATTTGTACAAGTTCAAGTACAGCAGCATCATCTCATTACCTCTACTGTGCATGATTAGCCATTTCCATTGACAGGGATACATGGAACTAGCCATTGACATTTTTATGTATGTTTTAAAAAGAATTAATGTCCACACATGATTTGATGTGATATATGCTAGTAAAGATGGCTAATTTAAGTGACATAAAAGACTCTTTAGGCAGTCAGTAACTGGTGGATTTTTATACAGCAGTGAATACAAAAGCCTGGGATAATCCAGGGACCTATCACAGGATGATGCCCTCAATACTTTTTTTTTGAAAATGTAGTTTTCAGATACAATTTTGTAGTAGCTCATGACAAAAACAGAAGAAAATCACTTTCTAAAAATATCAGTTCTGCTCTATTCAGACTGTTAGTTTCTAAGGATGGTGTCTGTTTATAAAATGCCTCCTATGTGATCTGGAAACTCTCACATCCTGCAAGCTATAACTGAACAGTCCAAGTGAGTTTCTGTCAGATTCCATACTAACCCTCTCCTCCCGATCTATATTTGATTCAAATCTGCGTTTGCTTCAATTACAGAAAAATCATGACAAGTGTAAGTATTGCAAGCCTAACACAGTTGTGGGAACACTCGCCATCAGTAGGTGATGAGCGTTTTGCTCACTGCTTGATTGGCCTTGGTTTTGCGAAAACAATTCTCAGTTTAAAGGGGCCATATGATGATTTTAAAAGTTCATTATTTTGTTTATTGGGTGTAATAGAATAGGTTAACATGCTTTAATGTTAATTATTTTTCACATACTTACATTATTGCAATACCTCTATTCCCAGTCTTTCTGAAACGCTCTGATTGAGTTCCGGTTATTCCAAAGTCCCTCCTTCCAAAAAAAAAACAGAGTGCTCTGATTGGCCAGCTGACCTGTTGCGTTGCAATTGGCCAAAAACCTCAGTTGTGTGTCGGAAATGTAACGCCCCTTAGCATAATCGCGAGCTTCAGCTTCCAAGGCTTTTAAAGCAATTATAAGCACCGTTAATAATGTTGTGGGTTTTACCGTATCAGTTCAAGACCGAATCAGATTCTAAAAATGTGGATGATCGAGCAGATCAATCAGAAGCAACTTTGCAAGCACGACTTGAGCAAAAACGTTTCATAGTGGTGAGTTTTTATTCTGTAACTCTCTTACCTTTCAGTTACGATGTTATAACGGTTTAATTTGTCTTCTTCACTGTAACAACTTTATGTCCTGAAGTGACAACATACAATACAGTTTAAAAACTAATTTAATTAATTCAAAGTTAAACAAATTACTGCGGCTTTATGCTGATATTTCAAATTCTGATCTAAACGTTTGCAGAAGTAATATCTGGACTTCAATCGAGGTGTTTCAGTCGAGGTCTGGAGCAGTGTTCTCTGTTAGATAGAATAAATCCCTTTGTGGGAGACTATCAGTACGTTTACATGGACAACAATAATCCGATCTTAACCCGATTAAGACAATACTCTGATTAAGAAACTAGCATGTAAACAGCGATTTTTAATTACCTTAATCAGACTAAAGTCATACTCGAAGTAAACACAAATGGAATTAAGACGTGTGGAGTATTACTGCTTTAGTCACATTATCGACATGCATTACAGACATGTACACACCTTAATCACACTATTAACCCTGGCAGAGCTCAACCCTTGACGACAAATAGAGAACGGCTGCGTCCCAAACCGCGGACTTACTTACTATAGACCTATAGTAGGCGGAATATACGTCTCTCAGCTACTATATAGATAGTAAGTACGTGGTTTGGGACGCAGCCCACGGCTTCAAGCAGTCATCTATTTGCACGTACAGCATGACAAATAATTAAATGCACTTCAAGCGTTCGTAAAATTTTTTTAAATAAAAACAACCGTAACTGTATACGGTACCATAACGAAGACGAACTGTATGTCGATAAGTGAAATTCTGGAGGGGACGTCGGACGGCGTGGCGCGGGGAGGTAATGACGTGTTAATCGATCTATGTTTTATAAAATGTAAAATTCTAACATGAAAGGAGTATTCTAAAAGCGACTCATGTAAACACCTTAATCACAATATTATCTTATTCAGAATAAGGTCAATAATTGGATTACTGCTGTCCATGCAAACATACTCTATGAGCTTTGTAACTTTGCAGATCTTATACATGCACACACATATACATTACACACTAAAGGAAAGGGACAACATTAAAAAGCATCGCATGACCCCTTATCACAAAAAAGGCTTAGCACCACCCTCATTAATGTATCCTGAGTATCTGTCTCACTCCTGAGGCTGAGTGCACACTACACAACTCTCAAAATCTCTGAATCGCTGACCCTTTCATACTATATCATTTTAATTGCTTGTGATGAATTGTTTGGTGTTTTAAGGGAGTGCACTACATGATCGCTTGCAGACGAGGCTCACACACTACACATTCATTCACTGTGCCGAAGCGTGCCCGAACCCCAAATCCCACTTTCCCAGAAAAATAAAACTGCGAGCTGTCTATCATGTAACTCCATTTTACACAGAAACAAGAAAAAAGATACATAAAAGAAAATGTAGAAAGAATATTGGTTGGGGAGACCGAGACAGTGAGGGTTGTCTGTTCTGCAGAGAGAACTGGAGGTTTTTACTTTTACTGTGCGCAACCAGGAATCATGTGGTGTTTGTTTGAATTTTTTACTGCTTTTAACAGCCCTCTAGGTCTGACATGCTGAATGATTTCTTATAGAAGCATTATTATTGTTATCAAATTTTGTCCTCACCTTTCCACACAAACAGATGGATGTTAAACTGGAATCATGGATCTGCTGCATATGAGCTCAGAGGAGTCTGATTTCCTCTCAGACTCTCATTGTTCTTTTTTCATCACACTTGCAACTAATTGCAGAGGCGCTCACACTAGGTAATTCATCGCTGGGAAAATCAAACGTCATTGAAAATGTAAGCTGAGAAAATCGCGTCGCTGAATCGTTTGCACTACATGAGCAGTTGCAGTGGAAGTGCACAGTGACGGAATTAGTCACCGAGCCCCATGATAAGTCAGCGAGTGGGAAATTGGAGCTAAAATCATGTAGTGTGCAGTAAGCTGAATACATGCTGTGCAGTGTTTTTAACCCAGTGTAAATATGAAAACGACGCAGTGGTGCAAAACAAACTTTACGAATGATTTCTTCATGTCTGTACAAACTGAGATCCTTCTCCTCACATTTTATACAGCAGTTTGCTTTGAAATAATAATAATAATAAGCAAAATAATGGTTCGAATAGCAATTTTTTACGGTGGCCCATACATGCAAAACTGATTAATAAGCAAAAAAAAAAAAACTCGGTAGTAAATAAGCAAACACAACAGCAAATTCAGCAACACATGAACTCAAAATGAAAAGTGTAGATCTTTATTGCCCGCTGCTGATTGGACATACAATATGACTGTCACATGAGAAAAAAATGCACTTTTTCAGTCTAGTTAGCCTAACAAACAACCCGTCTTGCTTTAGGTGGACTCAGTGGAAAGTTGACAACATATCTAAATGAACATCATACAAATATCATAAATAACATCATACTTGATCAAAATAGGCATGCATAAAAAACTTAAGTAGATTTTTTTGTCCCATAAATATGAGTGGAAATCTTCCTACTGTAAACATCCCCCACCTCTTTTTTTGCATTTGCTGGCCACCGTAAACTCACTTGCATAAAAACTTACTATGAAGATCATTGTGGTTCATCAGCTGTCTTTTGTGAAAGTGAAGTGCATGGCGCATGTGTGTATGGCTTGTTAACTGTTCTAATATTGAACAGTGTTATGTTATCCTATACCAGCAAGAAGTAGTGGATCAGACCTCAGAGAAAACATATCAGAGATCGGATCCTGTAATAAATTGCAACGATTGGAATTGGGTTTGGAAAAGTTTACATCAGAAGAGGTTAGATTTTTTTTGAATGGTCAGAGAATGATCATATTTTTAAAAAATGTGATGCCACTTTGATGCCACTATTTACTATTCCTAGTAAATAGTGTGCAAAATGTCAGACATGTATCTATATTTGAGATATAGAGGCTTTAATAAGAGTGTCATCTGATCATATAGATCATATTCTGCTTCTATAGAAGAGATTAGACATGAGGAAAATCTGACCTTTTGTACACAGTAGTTAACATGGTCAAGATCACACATTTGCTTACATTTAAATAGGGACCTAGAAATAGTGCAAAAACTTGAACATTAAATATTCAAGATATTGAACATTTACTGTCTTTGTTTCAAATATTTAAAAATTATAAAAACCTTCTGTTTATGTCCAATTGTAAATGAAAAAAAAAGTGGTCTCAGACTTTTGGACACCACTCTGTGTCTAGATTTTTTTTTTCATGCTTTAGCTGTCTAAAACATATTAGCGCTTTCAAATGTTCATAGCTATTACTATAGCTCTTATAGTTCTTTTTTGCAACTAGTTGTATGTCTGAAATCTCTGATTTGTGAGGTGTTACAAATGAAAGAAATCATGTATGACAAGTTCTCAAAATTCTACCTTAAATGGTAAGGCATTTCTTTTTGTAGTAGAACATGGCTTATTCAATAATGTAAATGTGATATATCAAGGAGGGAACTCTGGAGGGAAATTTCCCAGCAGCCACTGCACCATACTACATCACTGTCACATGACCACCTGCATGGGTATCACATTTTTTGTTTAACGAGCACTCGTATATGTAGTCACTGTTTGTACTGCTTCCTCATCTTAAGTATCATCTAACTATCATCGATGTATGGTTTTGTCCATGCTTCCATGTTTAGTTTTTGCCTCGTGTTATTGTGTCTTTGTCTTTTGTTTGTTTGTTTGTTTGTTTGTTTGTTAAATGTTTCAAGATCTGCGATTGCTTCCGAAATCACTTTGTAACGTGACAGTAATTAATATAGTTTGGTTCATATTTGTGCATTTGCTAAGTAAAACTTGTTCTTTCAAATGGTATAATTCTTTTTATGGTAGATCTTGTGCAATATGCTTCCTGTGATTTCACACGGACTGACCCTTTTTGTTAGGATTTATTGAAACAAAACAATATTGGCTGATATTCAAGATTTCAATAATGATGTCTATATTTTAGAAGTAAAAGTGGTATTGTGCCACATTTACCATTCACCTTGATCAGATTCAGTTCAAGATGCTGCAGGCTGCAGGCTAACCAGGGAAAGGCAGGTTTGGCTCCTATCATATTGGTGATATGAAGGTCAGAGACAGCTTCCATCTCATTATGAGTGCTGAGTGAGTCTCTGACCTGCTGGAGGAGATGGAGGGGGTGGAATTTTAATAGTAGTGTGGGGATTAAAGCATCCACCAGCCTGTGTTTCATTCATGCAGCGTGACAAAACTGGCAAATTAAACTGAGCTGTGGTGTTAACAGTTGGGTCCTGTAACAGTATCATGCTTTGTTATGCAGAACAATTCAAGCCGTGTGTATGTATACACTCTCTCCTCCTGTGCTCGAAGTACATGACTCGCTCCCTTCCCTATCCTCTACTGCTTATCTGTTCACCAGGCAAGATGTTTTGCAATATCTCTTTTGCGAGCTGATCCTCTCTCTACACTCGTCGGGACATGTTTTGCCATTATGCATATTTTCAGGATAGCTGTGGGTTTATGACCCAGCCGTGACACCTTTCTTCTGCAGGTTATAATTAGTGCTTTGTTTCCCAGCCTGTGGGATCAGCTGTGGCCTAGAAAGTGTCTGTACTGGAACACTGCAGAGAAACCATGCTGTTTGCATACTGTTTATGTATATTTATTACTTATCTTTGTATTTCATTCATATGCTTTTCAGATCATTGTGGCCTCCTGTTCAGGGCTATCAGAAGTTCAGAAGTTTTTTCACAGACTGTGTGATGTGGAGGGAAAATACACAATACATACATATATATATAAAACACAAGCAGCCCTAATTGACACAGATCTTACTGTAATTCTTCCTGAAGCTTCTTGGGAACACACGGTGACAGTTGCAATGAAAAGCTCCCACAAGGAATAAACCAGACTCCAAATGGGATTTTCATTTTAGTGGATGATGCTAATGCTTCAATATCAAGGGAGAATAAAACACTATTGTCCTGATATGTTGGACAGCTGATGTATCAGTCTGTGTAGACCAGTATTTAACTCTTAGCCAAAACGTAAAGTTGACCTATGGTCATTTTTTGCGAGAGAACTTGGTCAAATTTTGGTGCATCCCAGTATTAAAATTTTTTGGAATCCATTCTCATTTCTCTTCATTCTCATTCTCTGGTTAATAAGTATGCCAGTTTTTCTATATGCTTTCCTGCTGTTTGTTTTCCTTTGAAAACACCATGACCAGCTAGACCAGGATTCAATGTTTTGTAGGGGCTCTCTAAAGGGAGATTCCCAGCCTTTATTAATGAAGTAGAAATGCTGATCTAACATCTGGGTTTGTTTAGTGGCATAGTGATAGGTTTGTTGGTGCATTGAAGAAGAGATACATACAAATAGATGATACTTGGACTTCCTGTTTCATTGAAACTACTGTATTTCTCAGTATGTGATATGTTTTCAATTTATAAAATGATAAAATAAATCGGAATCTGTTTATTTGTACAAACGAATTCGAAGCAGTGACTTTTAACGCACTTTGCCCCCTTGAGCTGGGCCGATTGTGAATGCGGGATCAGTTCAGGACGTGGTCTGAGTACGGTTCGTTTCAAGTCTGCTTTGTGGGTCATACACTGTGAAGAGCTTCAGTCCAAAAACGAACAAGTGTGAATTGGAAATAGACCAAGGCCTCATAAGAGCCGAACCAGGAAGTGAGCTGAGAGCACTTTCAAGGCCAGGGACAGTATGAATGCAAAGAAAGCGGAGTTTTCTTTCTATCGGCCCACTTTCTGGTCCACTTTAAGTGGATTGGGTTTGGTTCTTTTAAAGAGGGACATATGTGAAAACACCATTAGTAAATCAGCACAAAAAGTCTGAACAGACAAAAGGTACTTTCACACGTACAGTGACTCACAGCGACAAAGTGACGAGAGACACTTCATCTCGTAGGATATAATGAATATATACACTGGTGAATTTTATATACAAACTCTCTCCCTCCCGAATGTTTCATGTTAGTGGCGAGAAAACTGATTTGTTGTCTAAAGTGGAATGCTAGTTGTGCCACCACTAATAAATGTTACCATGGCAACCTACTGGTAGGAACACCTACTGGCGGCTTCATAGTACAGTGACTGGTGACTTGCAGCAATAAAAAAGGTGCGTTCTCACTAGCAAGTGCCAAAGTGACAGGAGAGCATTCATTATTTATGTACATACGTGACACACAAAGCTGTGATTCCAGTGAGAGCCACAAGCTACTTACTAGTAAAACTTCCATGTTTTCATCTTATCCTGTATTATATATATATATATATATATATATATAAAATATCATTATTTTCAACGAAATTCGCCATTTTACTCTAAAATAAGTTCCACTGTTGCAGAATGCATATAAATTTCTGTTAAAGGATGTCTATAGCAGTGGGGTTTTTACCACAGGCTGTGTGTTAAAACACTTCACCTGAGGCTGTGAGACTCCTGGATCATAGATCCCTGGTCTTTGGTATGGTCTTTGTTTGTGCTAACACTGTATAGACCGTCTCTGTATGGCTGTGTATTTTTGAGACCGTTCTGTCCTTGTGTGTACTGTATGCTACTCCTTTTGTTCTTTAGAAGACTGAGGAACTTTTTTAAAGCAGGATAACATTGCTTTTGAAGTTCAGTGTAGCTTTAAACCAAATTTAACGCCCCGCTGCATGTGTATTCAGTATGAAAGTGATTCTCGGGCACATTTCACTACGTTTGGATAGTATGAATGATTTACATCTTTTCCCTGTCCGTGATATGTGTGTATGTGTGTTGCTCCCCACAAACTGCATGAATTACAGGCCTTCTACTCTGTATTTGATTTTGGCCAGCTGTTCTCTTTTAATATCACCATCCGCCTTCAAATCACATTCTGCCCATGAATGAAAGCCCACAGCTACAATTTCCATCTGTAATTTATCGATGCAGTGCCACAGTGTATTCAAGAAAATTTTAACCACTAGGGAGATTCTATCACCCTTCTCGCTGCTCTCAAATCTCTTGTGAAGCCATGTATGCTATTTACATTTATATCAGTGTTAATTTGGGAGAAAAATTTTATTTAAGTGGGCATGGCTTTGCTTCTGGACGCACAGTGGCTTAGTGGTTAGCTGCCATGTGTGTGCAAAGTATGTGTGTTCTTCCAGTGCTTCAGGGGTTTCCTCCGGGTATTCCAGTTTCCTCCCCCATGCCAAAGACATACATGGTAGGCTGATTGACATGTCCAAATTGTCCGTAGTGTATGAATGGGTGAGTGAACGTGTATGTGAGTGTGCCCTGCGATGGATTGGCACCCCATCCAGGGTGTACCCCACCTTGTTCCCCATGCTCCCTGGGATAGATTCCAAGCCCCCCATGACCCAGTAGGATAAGCGGTATAGAAAATGGATGGATGGATGGCCTTGCTTCCTTCATTCTGTCCTTCCCTCCATCCTATTTCTGTTCCAGATGTAAAAGTGCCAGCACTGTGTGAATTCCAGTTTTGACAGGGCCAAATTGTGATGGTTAAATGACTTGGTCAGAGTATCTTCAAAATGGAAGGTCTTTTGAGGTGTTCCCAGTATGCAGTGGTTAGTACCAACAAAAATGGTCCGAGGAAGGACAACTGGTTCATGGGCACCCAAGTGGGGAGTGAAGGCTAGACCATCTGATCCGATCCCACAGAAAAGCTACTGTATCTAATAATAAATAATAAGATAAAATAAAAAAAAAAATATATATATATATATAAATTGTATGTTACTCAATCACATGAAATGTTGTCTTAATATTATCATGGAGTCATTGGTATGTTTTTGCACTGCTAAATGCCTCTACACTTTGGAAGGTGGCAGGGGAAGCCATTTCCCAGGTCCTTCATTCTCCTCGAGGAGGCATTTTTGTGCTTTTACCTCACCGCGGCCATAAATAATTTCTCTTATGGCTTCCAGATGTCCCATTGCCAGATCTGCAGCACAACAACACAGAGCACATACATACAAATATATACTTATATACTACTACTTATATACGTAGACTTCCCTACATCCTTTGCTGCACACCCCTCAATCTTGAACGGAGAGAAAAGCAAGTTTATATTAGCGCTCACTGTTTCTCATGAGCCTACAAACCATCTCACTCTCTCAGCCAGCCGTGAACATGTTTTCACACTCTCACACTGCAACAAGTTCTCTCGGTGCAACATTCACTTTTGTTCAGAATGCAAGTGGGACTAAATAATCAGTCCTGTATCACAGTATTCTGTGTATCAGGGCACCTAAGTGCAGATACTGGGTTTCTTACGACTACAAATTTTCAGAATAGATGACATAATTGTTCTACAACAGTGGCAGTGTAAATGTAGGTTTATTTGGGCTGGGAAACTTGATCAAGGAAAAAACATGAGCAAGGTTGCTCTTTGCCTTAAGTAATTTATTTATGTTTTCCATGATTTACACCTATGTTTTAATGACATTTCATGTACTATTCTATAATTTACTGTGCTGTTGAACTCTCTATTCTGATTGGTCAGAAGGTGTTGATTTTCTACAAAAGTAGTTCACCTGAAAAGAGAGTCCCAGGATTAGAATCTGTGGTACTAAAGTGATCATATTTCTGTTTAGGATGTCTAATTTTTTAATGAAAAAACAAAACACTTTAAATGACTAGCTGTGAATTCGGAAAAATTGTGCTGTGGCCACAAACTGGAACAAATTACATAGCATGTCATTATTAAAAGCATCAGTACTGTTGATGTAGCCACTGTTCAAGTGCTTCCATGTGCGCTGAGTCAGCGTGGAAGTGTAGAGATGCCTAGCTTGACCTTTTTTGAAGAAAAAAAAAGTTATCCAACACCTATCACCCGTGTGAATAACTAATTGCTCTTTTAAATTTAAAATCTGGTTGTGCCACCTTTAGCAGAAATAACTGCAACCAAATGTTTCAGATAACTGGAGATCAGTCTTTCACTTACTTCTAGAACTAGGATTTACTCCTATTTTTTGGATCATTGTCTTGCTGCATAATCCAGTTGTGCTTGAGTTTGAACTTACGGACTGAAGACCGGATATTCTCCTTTAAGATTTTCTAGTAGAGACCAGAATTCATGTTTCCCTCAATAATTGCAACTTGCCCAGGCCCTGAAGCAGCAAAGCATCCCCACACTATCACACTGCCACCACCATGCTTGACCGTAGGTATGATGTTCTTTTTGTGGAGTTCTGTGTTTGGTTTACGCCAGGTGTTACAGGACAACTGTCTTCCAAACAGTTCCACTGTAGATCAGTCTACAGAACATTCTCCCAAAAGGTTTGAGGATCATCAAGGTGTGTTTTGGCAAAATTCAGACAAGCCTTAATGTTTTTCTGGGTTAGCAGTGGTTTTCACTTCACCACTCTTCCATGGATGCCATATTTTCCCAGTGTCTTTTTGATAGTGGAGTCATGAACACTGACCTTTATTGCTGCAAGAGAGACCATAAGGCTTTTCTTGTTGTCCTTGGCTCTTTTGTGACTTCCGGGATGAGTAGCTGCTTTGCTCATGGAGGAATTTTGGAAGGTCGGCCACTTCTGGGAAGGTTCACTACTGTGCTGAGTTTTTTCATTTGAAGATAATGGCTCTCACGGTGGATCTTCGGAGTCCCAGAACCTTTGAAATAGCCTTGTAACCCTTCCCAGACTGATGTATTTCAATCACCTTCTTTCTTATCATTTCTGGAATTTGTTTCAATTTTGGCATAGTGTGTTACTGGGTAAGACCTTTTAACCAACTTCATGCTGTTGAAAAAGTTCTACTTAAGTGTTGATTTCATTGTAAAGTGTATGCAGTAATCAGGCCTGGTTGTGTCTAGTCCAACTGAACCCTATTATGAATGCAGTTTTATAAGCCACTTTTCCACTGCACGGTATGACTCGACTCAGCTTGCTTTACTTTTGTGAGCTTGCTGTTCCACTGCAGTTTAGTGCTGCCTCAAAGTAGGTGCCATTTTCCACTCGCCTTCACGCAGGAATAATGTTGTATTGCAAATGCCTTTCCTGTTCACTGAACATGGACCCTATTAAGGATGTAAAATAACAGTGGTCTAGACCCTATGTAGAACCTTGAAATGACTAAGTTAAATTCATCTGTGACAGGAGTGACTTCGATAAACGCCTGTTTGGAAATTGGTAACAAGCGAGATGTAAAAACCTAAGACAGTATCCTTTGTTGTAATTTTATTTGTAATAACATAAATAATACATTATTTTCAATTAATAGAATATTACCATACACGAAGTATGCATTAAATGGCACAAATTTATTCAGGCAAAATACAGAACCACTCGTTAAGGAGTATTCCCTACTAAATGTGGCTCACATTTAGTGTCGGCTCGGCTCGGCTCGCTTGGAATCTCGACCGGGGTGGTAATAATAAATGTACCAGGTACTATCCATAGTGGAAAGCCCCCAAAAAGCGACCGTAATAGAGTCGAGCCGTACCGTGCAGTGGAAAATTCCCAAAAGATTTGAGGAATTAGTAGCTATGGGGGCAAATACATTTTCACAGAGGCCCAGTTGGTAATGGATAACTTTTTTTCTTCAATAAATTACATAATAACATTATCATTTAAAAAGTGTATTTTGTGTTTACTCAGGTAGCCTTAGTTTTATCTTAGATTTTGTCTGAAACAATTTAATATGAGATATACACAAAAACAGAAGAAATCAGGGTCTGGCAAATACCTTTTCACAGCACTGTATATATATATATATACAGCACCTAACGAGAGGTGTAGGTGCTGTGATCGTGTTCATGATGCAGATAAAGGCGACCCACTTCTTTATCAGAGTGCTGGCCTGAAATCCAGCGTCTGCCCTTTTCAGATTCCAGTTTCTGCTGCTCCTCAGAGAGTTGAGCTCCTTCATCCTAGATGTACTGTAACACTGGAGACAAGTCAGTTATAACGTTCAAGAGCAATGTTGAACTGTTGTGTCTGTTGTACCAGTGTGACAGCCAATTTTGAGAGCAATGTGTTTAAATGCAGTGTCACTTTTGGACGTTGTGCTGCTCAAATACTCAAAGCATTGATTTTTGTATCATTCTCACAGTGTATAGGACAAGGAAAGCCTACTATACTCACTGTACTGTACCTGAGATTCCTGTTCTTGACTGACAGGACTGGAAGATGATGATCTTCTGCTTGTGTGGCACATCTGCCTCAAGGTTTGACATGTTGTGTGTTCTGAGATGCTTTTCTGCTCACCCTGATTGTAAAGGGTTGTTCTTAAAGTGACAATATTGTTCCTGTCAGATCGAACCAGTCTGGCCATTCTTCTCTGATCAGCAAGGTGTTTCCAATCACAGAACTGTCACTTAGTGGAGTGTGTGTGTAAACTCCAGAGAATAGTGCGTGAAAATCTAAGGAGTTTCTGAAATTCTTAAATGAACCCATCTGACACCATCAACCATGCCATGGTCATGGGACAAGGGAATTTTTTCCCCCATTTTGATGCTGGAACATTAACGGCAGTGCTGATGCAGAATTTATGAAGTCTTTGTTATCCTGTGCATCAGGCTGTTTTAATCCCAGCTCCTCATATGTGATTAGGTATATCTTATATATGTAATCAGTGCCTTTAAAAATTTACCTCCCAATATTTGCAGTGTTAGCATTTATTACTGAGGTATTTCTACACTTTGAATTGATGCTTATCTGATCATATCTTGTCTCTCTACAGCCAAACCCTTCACCTCCAAAGTGAAGCAGATGCGCCTGCACAAGGAGGACTTTGAGATCCTGAAGGTGATTGGTCGAGGAGCGTTTGGAGAGGTACGCATATAGCCCGTGTAATGAGTTATTTCATTTTGCCCCATAAAGCCCGCCGTATCATTTAAGCGGAAGGAGTTGTCCGTATAAAACCATTTTGAATTGCCTCAGAGGATGGTTTAATATGCCGAGAACAAAAAAAGCAAAAAGTGCGGTAGGATAATCATAAATCTAATTACATAAAAGTGTATCTGTCTACACATTTTCTTTTTGTTTAAGTTGGCAAGGATAGAGGATAGACAAGAGTCTGCTCTTACATAGAAATTTCTTCAATGTATTTCAATAAAAAAAAAAATATTTTTTAATTCACAGCTTTAGCCAATGGGATCATGATTCAGAAATATGGAGCATGTTTACACTGTAATATCAGCTTCTAGAGTCCAAAAAAAATATTTGGTGAAGAACTTAAAGAGTGCAGATTTATGATAATAGATTCCTTGTAGGCATGCAAGAATGTTTATTGTAAGATGGGTAAAGGGCTCTCTTCAGTACTTCTGGAGAATAACTGGTAATGTCACTAAACATGATGCGTTCACTGGGGAATGTGTGTTAGACAGGTATGCCAAGAAAGCCAATGCATTTTTGCCAAGACCTGGTTGTTGAGCATTGGCCCTGTGAACTAGAGGGCTCTGGAGAGAGGCCCAGCATTAAAGACCACATGGCTGGCTTAACAGATGTTTTTATTGGGGTTTTATTTCACAGTATCTCTGCTTTGTCTCTCAGTCTGTGCCAGCATAGCCTGTATTGCTTTAACACATGGAAAACATTCTTAAGCCAGAGTCAAAAATGACTCTGCCAAAATGATTTGGCAACCTGTCGCAAATTAACAAGGCAATTTATTCATTTGTGCTAAAGCGCATTCTGAGTCTCGCCCTTCCTGTCAGACACAGCTGGAACCAGCAGCATATGAAAATAAATACTGCACTTGTTTTTTATTATGAGGCCTTTTCCAAGGAAGTGAAGCTGAGGGGAATTGGGCAAAGAAACGGTTTGGGACAAGTTATCTTCATGCTCCAAGGGGATTCAGTGGGATTGGGATATTTGAGTGGCCCTGTGTTTGGAACAGGAGTCTATTTTCAGCAGGTGTTTTACATTATTTTAATGCTTATTTAGTAGCAAGCCATCCCAAGCCATCTAAATGTAATACCTACCAAGACTAGCAGGACTCCTGGAGTGAACTACAGGTGAAATAGAGATTAAACATGGAGTCATTTACAAAGACAAAATGTTCATAAGTTGCTCAGTGTGGCCATGCAAATCCTGAACTGACACACACCAGTGGTCGTAATTTTTCTGTTTTTCTAAAGTTTTCTATCTTTTAATTGTTGCACAGGAGTGGCTTGATGAAAGCCTCAGACTGAGGAACTGGCATTTTAAATGTTAGGGAGCAAAGAGACCTGTGAAAGCTAGTCCACCATGAGTAAAGCCAGAGGCCAAGAGCAGCGTGTTCCCTCCCTGATCAAATCACCATGTAGGGAACAAAAACACTGCCAAAGAATTAGTATTGTGTTACTGTATGCCTAGTGGGCACTGCACAACTTTTGAAATCCCACACTATGTGACATTTAGTAACTGCGGTCTGTTGTTTGGTTGATGTAGAGGTGTGCACTAAAGAAGCAAGCGTGAAAATTGATTGTCAGAAGAAGAAAAAAATCACAAAATTTGTTCACACCTTTTTGTTCATGAGATTTTTCTTTCTTTCTTTTTTTTTAAAAAAAGTTGTCAATTGTAGTTTAAGATCCCATGTCATTTCTCTAATGCTTAGCTACACATTCCTATCTGGTAAGAATTTCTTTCCAGTATCTTAACATAGTTCCTGTCAATTTTAACCAACATTTCCATTAAATGGATGCAGTTGGTGCACATTTATTCACGTGTGCAACCAGTTTAATGTACAGTGACCTCCACTAATATTGGCACCCTTGGTAAATATGAGCAGAGGAGGCTGTGAAAAATCTTTATTGTTTAACCTTTTATTTTTGTCTTTAATTCCCCAAAAATGAAAATATAAATGGGAATATACTTCAAATATATTTTTCTCATATGAATTCATTCAGGTGCCAATAATTGTCACACACATATTTAACAGAGTTGTTTTTTTTTTTTTTATAAACCTGTGCTTTTTGTTTGCAATTGTTTGGTATGCATGAGAGCAGAGTATTTTTGTGAATATTTTGAATAAAAGATCAAAAGGTTAAACAAGAAAGACAAATTTCCACAGCCTTATTTGCTCATATTTACCAAGGGCAGGGGGGGACTGGCAACAAAAAGCAGCCCGGGAATTTGCTGTCATGCAGCCCCAATTTGTTACACCTAATTTGAACTGACACAACATGTTTCTCGATCAATGAATCATTAATTTAAAAATAAACCAAAAAAACACAATCTGTTCATTTGTTTTGTTTGTGTTAAGCTAATGTGTATATATCTATATATAGGTTCTATACTGCCGGGGTTTGTAAAAAAAGACCGGCTTGCACAAGACTGGCCCACCGAAAAAAATCCAGAACTTCCCAATGGCCAGTCCACGCCTGACCAAGGGTGCCAATATTAGTGGAAGGCAGTGTATAATTTGGTGCTGCAATTGATGGATAAAATTAATCTGTATTGGATAAAGTATTCCTCTGTGAAGCTTGCATTTTAAAAGTATAAATTATGTGTTTCTGTTTTGAAACAATGTATTTGGGTCATTTAAATCTGCTTAGGAAGAAATAAAATTAAATAAAATTTAAAAAGCCCTATCCAAAATTCTGAAACCAAGTCCTTTTTTTGGCCTTTTGTATGGTTGAGAATATTTCAGTGTACTTTATTTTCATACATGTGGGAAAAAGGGTAGTGGTGGCACTCTCCACTCATGAAGGTCATGAATTCATGTGCTTGCACCACCAGTCCACCATGGCTGGGTCTTTGAGCAAGACCCCTAATCCTCAACTTCTTAATTATATCCTTTCTCAATGGTAAGTTGCTTTGGGTGTATGTGTGTGTGATTGTGCCCTCTCCAGGGTGTCCCCTGCCTTGTGCCCAAGTTCCCTGGGATAGGCTCCAGGCTTACAGAATATGGATGTATGGATGGAAGTTGCTTTGGGTAAAAGTGCCAGGCAAATGTAAAAAAATATGTCCTGTATTTCCATTTTCTTGAGTTGCTTACAATGCTTTTTTTTTACTTAACTTTGTGAATTGTCTTTGGGCTTTGGAAAGATTTTAATTTAAAATGATTTAAATGAATAATGCATTAATTCAATTGATTATTCCTGTGAGAAGTGAGTGGTTGTCTGCAGCTCACATGGGGACATGGCTAGTGTAGTTAGAATGGCGTTAAGTGGGTTGGGGGCATTTTAAACAATCTCAAGAATAAAGAATGATAGTCAAGTTTCATTGTTAGCTCAAAGTTATATGTTGCAGTTGTTCAGAGATTAAGCCTCAGTTAATGATTTCTAGTTACTAAGATTACTGTACAAGCAGGATGATGTTAAAGATGGTATTAGAATGAACTGTGAAGCTTTAGAGCTTTGAGCAGAGTGTACAGATGAGAAGATGAGAAAGCTGGTTAGATTAAAAAGGTGCACTAAAGCATTTCTCCCTGTAGAGTTGAAGCAAGGGATAATCAGTCCCTCCAAGATGTTGCTATCGCAGAAATTAATGCAAAATCATGCAAACTCCACAATATTCAGAGGAGCTTGCAATTAAAAAAAAATTACTATAGATTTGGGCCAAGACGCATCATGCGACATAATTACAACACGTGCATCAAACATGAGTACAATTAAAAGGTCTCATTTACCAACAAACATCACTGTGAAAGAGTTTCGTGTGATTTTGATGAGAAGTTTTCGGCAAAAAAAGCATAAAAAACTCCACAAGTTGCATCACAAATTTTGAAAAAAACTGCAACAAAATCAAGCACTTTTGGCCACAAAGATAACAAAAAACTATGCAAAATCCTGTATATACTGTGTAATATGAAAATAAAAATGTCATTGTGGCTAATAAAGGAAATCTCGGATCAAAGTGAAAAAAGATAAACATGGTTACTATAAACAAGATTACTTTGCTTTATTGTTGTCAATATCATTGCCAATGTTGAAAATGCTCTCATTCACAGGTAGCTGTTGTGAAGGTGAAGAATGCAGACAAAGTGTTTGCCATGAAGATCCTAAACAAATGGAAGATGCTGAAGAGGGCTGAGGTGGGCATGGCTTTAGAATCCAAGCTTCGTTTTTCCAGCATGACGCACACTACACTACAATGGGTTCGGGGTTTTGGACCTAAACCTAATGACCTTTTCATTATTCACCTGGACTGAAGTGGTCATGTAGTGTTTAAGAGTTGCTCAACCTTGTAGATCAACACTAAAATTATCCTTATACTTGATTAATATTACTGGAACGTATTCAAAACAGTAATACATAAGTAATAAATAAAGGTTCTATGTCTTCATTTTACACAGATGAAGAAACAAGGAATCGTTGGGTTTTTTCTGTGTTCAGAAATACTCTGTGAAAATGGACATGGTTTTTCACCTTCCTTTCTCAGACAGCGTGTTTTCGGGAGGAGCGGGACGTTCTGGTGAACGGGGACAGCCAGTGGATCACCACTTTACATTACGCTTTCCAGGATGAGAACAACTTGGTGAGGAACTTCCCTGCTTGGTAGTAATATTATTGGATGATTGTTGGAGGACAGAGCAACCACACCGTCAGTGAGCTTTCTGGTTCTCAAAGATATTTTAATAATGAAAGGAAAGGATCAATGTGGTTACTGGCTGCTGTCTGGCTGTTGATGTCAGATAAGCTTTGGAACTGAAAAGATGGGCTTGTCCCTGACTCTAATGTTATAGATGGAACCTTTCAGGGGAAATGATCTCACAGCTGGTATTGTGTGTGTGTGTGTGTGTGTGTGTTTGACTCCTGCTGAGAGAGACTTTCCCATGTCTGTGTTTATGGAGCAGTGAAAAGAGAGAGGGGTGTGTTGTAGATTATCTATGTGATTCAACTCTAACAAATGATTTTTGTAGCTGCAATGAGGAAAATTTGTTATGGCATTCAAAGATTTCTGCGTTTCAGCGTCTGATTGCTCGTCTGTTTTATGAGTAGATTGGCACGATTGTGGCGTGGCAGTGATGTGACTAAACAGGGCACTTTAGTTACAGTCACAGTCTGCTGACTGCAGAGACTTAAGTTTTGATTAATGTACACATAATTGTGGCACACAGTTTGTGGGAAAAGAACACGAAGAAAGCATTCATAGAGGATGTGAGGTAATTAGATGGTAGCTTGAGTGTGAAGTAGAAAATAGGTCTGGGTTATGGAGTGATGGAGGAGTATCACACCTCTTGGTGTACTGCAGCAGTATAAACTTCTTCACTCGCATCTACTGAGCTTTGAATAAAATAAAGTTAAGTGAGAACGAGAGAATGTTGAATAAGATTATTAGGAAAGGGAATGGGTAGAGAATGTCTCAACCAGTGCTCAGTAGTCAGGGAGTCGGACATTTAAAGTGCTGTCTCAATCGCAAAATATTTCTAATCCACTGGAACATTTACTCCCTAAAAATATCCCACAATGCACCACAAAAACCAGCATCAATGCTCACTATGTTCCCTTACTGGAAATGCCGTCATATTTTCTGAAACCGCTCAAAAAATGGCAGACAAACTCTCACCCAACTTCGTCTACAAATGTAAGTAGTTTGTCATTGTTCTTGTGGCTCTCAATTGATTACTTACGATTTTGAACTTTATTTAATGCTTGTTTGAGTCTAATAACTTTTAGCTAGTCCTCTAGCTAGCCTGCGAAGTACCATGACAGAAATGTGTGTGATTAAGCGAACAAATATATAAGGCATATAATGTCAGAAAGATATCGGTCCTGCCTGATGTTGATAAATGCCACTGGTGAAGTTTTACAACGTGAGTATGTACAGTGGTGCTTGAAAGTTTGTGAACCCTTTTCAATAGAAAGTTCTATATTTCTGCATAAAATACAACCCAAAAAATCAGATGTTCACACTCCTAAAAGTCCTAAAAGTAGACAACAAGAACCCAATTAAACAAATGAGACAAAAGGTATGTGAACCTTTGCTTTCAGTATCTGCTGTGAGCCCCTTGTGCAGCAATAACTGCGACTAAACGTTTCCGGTAAGTGTTGATCAGTCAGCTTGGAGGAATTTAGCCTATTCCTCAGTACAGAACAGCTCTGTGTGCTTAGGTTCATTGTCTTACTGTATTTCCCATTTTCTCTTGAGATTCCGTTCATGGATAGATATCCTGACATTTTCCTTTATAATTTGCTGCTATAATTCAGAAGTCATTGTTCCATCAACAGTATCGTCCGACCCCAGAGGCAGCAAAACAGGCCCAATCCATGATACTACCATCACCATGTTTCACAGATGGGATAAGGTTCTTATGCTGGAATGTAATGTTTTCTTTTCTCCAAACATAACACTTTTCATTTAAACCAAAAAAAAAAAAAGTTTGGCCTCATCCATCCACAAAACATTTTTCCAATAGCCTTCTGGCTCGTCCACATGAACTTTAGCAAACTGCAGAAGAGCAGCAGTGTTCTTTTTTGGAGAGCAGTGGCTTTCTCTTGGGGCACACGGTGGCTTAGTGGTTAGCGCGTTCGCCTCACGCCTCCAGGGTGCGATTCCCGCCGGGGCCATGGGTGTGCGGAGTTTCCTCCGGGTACTCCCGTTTCTTCCCCTAGTCCAAAGACATGCATGGTAGGCTGATTGACGTATCTAAAGTGTCCGTAGTGTATGAATGGGTGTGTGTGAGTGTGTATGTGATTGTGCCCTGCGATGGACTGGCACTCTGTCCAAGGTGTACCCTGTCTTGTGCTCGATGCTCCCTGGGATTGGCTCCAGGTTCCCCCCCGACCCTGAAGAAGGAATAAGCGGTTGAAGATGGATGGATGGCTTTCTCCTTGCAACCCTGCCATGCTCACCATTGTTGTTCAGTGTTCTCCTGATGGTGGACTCATGAACATTAACATTAGCCAAGAGAGGCTTTTAGTTGGTTAGAAGTTACCCTGGGTTTCTTTGTGACCTCATGGACAATTATATGTCTTGCTCTTGGAGTCATCTTTGTAGGTCGACCATTCCTGCGGAGGGAAACAATGGTCTTGAAATTCCTCCATCTGTCTGACTGTGGATTGGTGGAGTCCAAACTCTTTAGAGATGGATTTGTGACCTTTTCCTACCCTGATGAGCAACAACTTCTTTTCTGAGTTCCTCAGAAATCTCCTTTGTTCATGCCATGAGACGCTTCCACAAACATGTGTTGTGAAGGTCACTGGTTTTTAAATAAAACAGGGTGCTCACTCACTCACACCGGTCTTGTCAACCTGTTGATTGAAAACACCTGACTCTAATTTCACCTTTAAATTAATTACTAATCCTTGAGGTTCACATACTTTTGCCATGCACAGATGTAAATATTGGATCATTTTCCTCAATAAATAAATAACCGTATATAATATTTTTGTCTCATTTGTTTAATTGGGTTCTTATAGTTTACTTTTAGGACTGATGAAAATGAAAGTCTGATTATGTTTTAGGTCGTGTTTATGCAGATATATATCGAAAATTCTAAAGGGTTCAAACTTTCAAGCACCACCGTAGTCATGTCACCTGAAATTGAGTTATCAGTGTTCCAATGTATAGTGAGCCAGAATCCTTACCAGTGCCCTAACTCATGTACACAATATACTGATTCACCACCTAGGGAGCTGATTGAGGATCACCCAGTGATATGAAGGGACGAAGCGATGTTTTGGATAATGATACCCGATGCTACAGTGCTATAACGCTGATCAAAGATGAGGAAGAGTTTTGGTAACTGGAACTAGTAATATTTTCAGAATAATCTTAATTACAGAAGAAAAGGCACACAACTGCGTAATTCCTCACTTCCGACTAGGAAAAAACAAAGAAAACACCACATGGATCATCTTTAAGTTAGGTCATCTCTGATTCAGCAAATGACACCAAATTAATATGGCTGCTTACAGCATCAGCAGGAACCTACATAGCAATTCTTACCTTTAAATGAGCTATACTATATATGAATATATATGTATGTATGTGTATATATTTATATATATGCAGGTATTTGCTTTAAACCAATCAACATACAGTACAGACACATTCACTTGTTAAATCCATAACACTGATTATACAGCTTGCTTTTTTGAGAAGCAAAATATATATCACTCATCACAGTTAGCTGGCTAGCTTGTTGCTTACAAAAGACAAACATGACCGCCTCCATGTTTTTTAAAATTCCCATTAAATGCATATTTAACGATAATGGTATCATTCCAAGCTGAAGCTGACGTCCCACTTCTGTTATTATTTGAATGCAGCATAAGACTTTGGTTACTGATCAGAAGGTCAGGGGTTCATGCCCCAGCACTGCCAAACTGCCAGTATAGGACCCTTAAACCTATCTGTTCCAGAGGCTTCATAACATGACCGATCCTGTGCTCTGACCCCAACTTCTGAGAATTTGTTATTATGAAATGTTATGTCAGTGAAATGCACCTAGTGATGGGTTTCACTTTCAGATCTATTAGAGGATCTTTCTCTGTCATAGTCTCCTATTAGTTCTTTTTTCTCCTGCAGTACTTGGTGATGGACTACTATGTTGGTGGTGATCTGCTGACTTTGCTCAGCAAGTTCGAGGACCGCTTGCCTGAGGACATGGCTAAATTTTACCTTGCAGAGATGGTGATGGCTATCGACTCTGTTCACCAGCTACACTACATCCACAGGTAAGCCAGTTGTTTAGGCTTTAGGAGGCTTTCACACTGGCAGTTTAGTCTGAAACAGAGCATGGTTTGCATGAAAAATTAGCAGTGTGAACGCTGTCATGTGGACCAGGAAGCGCATGACGGTACCGAACCCGCAATGGAATGGAAATGTGCTGCGATTCCCGTGAATGTGAATTCGACTTGTACTCGGGTCCGCACTTGTTCAGGAAGTAAAGTAACCTGCACTTGTGTTCTAGCCAATGACGACATCATTACTTTCCACAACACATGTGTACCATGTGTGGCAGAGGATTTTGTGGGACATGGAAGAGGTGTATAATATCTGCTGCACATAATAACACCAAAATAAAAAAATAAAAATAAAAATATGGTGAGTATTGTGTTCTCCATGTTAGGTTGTGATGAAGTAAGATGAACGCAAATGCACCGGGGTTCGATAGAATCAACCCATATCTGAAACCAGACTAACACTGCAGGGGCACTGGGAACAATCGCACTCGTATTCAGACCGCAGCAAATGTGCCCAGTGTGAAAACCACATCAGTGTCTCATCAACTTGCCTTAGCTTAGCTTAGCTTAGCTTGTCACTGGGACCATTCTGCAGTTTTAGGATGTTTTGACTTGAATTATGTTCCCACTATTGTAAAGCTTGTAATCATAAAAATGAATGACTTCCAATAGTGAGCATGGGTCATCGTGGAAGTCATTCATTTGTAATGAGATGGAGATTGACCGAATTACAGAGCAAAGTGGGTGGAGCTACACAAAGACGTTGAGCTGAATTTAAATTTATGCAAATAAGAAGCAAAGCGACAGTATGTGGCAGTTTTTTTGGTTCCTATTAGATGTTTGCTATTTTTTACACCTGGATAACATTTATGCACAAGTCCTTTCCCTCCAGTTGAGGTAATACATCTGGCTTGTGGTTAAAAAAAAAAAAAAAAAAAAACGAAGTAAACATACATTCTTTGAGGATAGCTGATCTATTTTAAAAGCATCCAGCAGTGAACATTAAGTGATTTATGTGACACAAGGTTAGAACAATAAATAGTGAAATCTCATTTTTATATCTTTCGAAATCTTGAACTCTTATCCCATCACAATTCCAATTAGAGTGTGAAATCTAGTAGGCTGTTTGCGCTAAAGGTTTCAGCCCTGTTAAAGAGATGCTCATGAATAAAAATCTTGTAAAGCAAATGCCAGATTGCTGTGGTGTAACAGGATTTTCTTCAGTCAGACAGACACACGTGTGAGTGTTGCTGGGAAACCTGGTGCTGTAAATACACAGGAAGTGGCTCGTTCTCGTTTGCTTAAAGATGAGCACTGGTCGCTCCGAGCATTGCTGTGATTGATGTGTTTGCGCTTGTGAAGGGTGGGACTTTAATCAATCCTGCAGAGAGAAATACGCCCCGCCCCCCAACACCCTCTAAAACAGATAAACACATTCTCACATACGTTTATGTGTATGCACACCCCCAACACATACACGTTCTATTCTTGCCGTGATAATTGCATGCTGGTTTTTGGGTTAGTGGGGGGAAGCAGTGAGGCAGTAATGAATGGGTGAGAGGTGTGGTCAGCTTGCTCTCATGAGAGCTTGGCACATTTTGCTATGGGAGGGTGGGGACGGTGTGGCCAGCTCCCCTGAGAGTAAACAGTGTGTGTGTGTGTGTGTGTGTGTGTGTGTTCTGTGTAACATGTAAAAATAACTATAGAACAGGCATCCTTGATGCATAGTTGTATTTCAGTAAAAATAACACAGACAGCCAGAAATATCCAAATTGTGGTGCACCAAGACAGAACACAGTGCACCAATTAAGAAAAGCTTATGTGAATAAATAGTAAATAAGTACAGGCTAGAAATGGCAGCATGGCACACACTTTCTTTACAAACACTCATATTAAGCCTCTTACAGTCCCTTCTGAAAGTATTGGAACAACAAGGCCAATTCTTTTGTTTTGCTTTACACTGAAGGGTCATTCCGTCTCAAGTGGTCCAATAATTGTAAAGTTGATTGCTTGACTGTTTTTAACATTTTTTTTGAGTGATTACCTCTATGTATTTTCGGAGCAAAACCACCAAAATGGTGTGTTATTTGGTTTAACTACGACAACCATCTTTGTGTCGTGGCACACAACTAATTTAGGTTATACAGCTGTTTATACTAGCTCTGTAAACAGTGGACCCTATAGAAGATTATTTGTGTGAAAATGTTAGGTGCGTATATGGTCCCCAACCTGAGATATTCAACCCAAAAATGTCTCGCCCGCATAAAAAAAGAGAAGTCTCAAACCTGAAATGTTCTGCATACATAGACTTGACCCCTAAATATTAAGACTGAGACTCAAACCCTTCCCATTATAAATTAACCCTAAATGTGGAACTGTGAGCAATCTTGAGCATTACATTTGGACTTAGGTTCTAAGTCTAAGGAACAATAATGTGCTAAATGATTATATATGTACCTTGTAATGTGCTCTAGAGATCAGTTTTAGTTTCAATAATAATGTTGAGGTTTCTGTAAACAGATGTATAACCAAAATTTGTTGTGTACCATGACACAAAGATAGCCGTCGTAGCTAAACTGAGTCAAATAAAAAAGCGGTAATCACTCAAAAAATAGGAAAAATAAAAACATTCGAGCAACCTTCATTGGACCACTTGAGATGGAATGACCCTGAAGACATTTGGGTTTGAGATAAAAAGATGAACAAGACGACGGATCAGAATTTCAGCTTTCATTTCTGATATTTACATCTAGTTGTGTTAAACAACCTAGAACATGGCACCTTTGGTGGCAAAACACACGATTTTTAGGTGAGAAACAGTATTGGAACAGTTATTAATCTTGGCTTGCTTTACTCCCATAGACAGCTCTCTGTTCTTTATCTTGGTTTAGCTTTTTTAACCCATTACAAATGGGTGGGTCCAAACAAAAGGTGTTTAACACATCTAGATGTAAATGTCAGGAAATTAAAGCTGTGATTGTGATCTATCATCTCATTCATTTTTTATCTCAAAACCAGATCTCTTCAGTGTATAGCAAAAACAGTAGAATTGTTCTGTAGACTGATCTACAGTGGAACTGTTTGGAAGGCAGGGGTCCCGTTATATCTGGCATAAACCAAACACAGAACTCCACAAAAAGAACATCATACCTACGGTCAAGCATGGTGGTGGAGGTGTGATGGTGTGAGGATGCTTTGCTGCTTTAGGGTCTGGGCAACTTGCAATAATTGAGGGAAACATGAATTGTGCTTTCTACCAGAAAATCCTAAAGGAGAATGTCCGTCCGGTCTTCAATCCGTAAATTGGAACTCAAGCGCAACTGGATTATGCAGCAAGATAATGATCCGAATCACAGGAGTAAGTCCTAATCCTAGAAGTCAGTGAAAGACTGATCTCCAGATATCGAAAGCATTTGGTTGCAGTTATTTCTGCTAAAGGTGGCACAACCAGATTATAAGTTTAAGGGGGAAATTAGTTTTTCACATGGGTGATAGGTGTTGGATAACATTTTTGGTTCAATAAAATAAATAAATAAAAACTGTATTGTGTGTTTATTCAGGTTTCCTTTGTTTTATGTTGTATTTTGTTTGAAGATCTAAAGCTATTTAGTATGAGATATACACAAAAAGAGAAGAAATCAGGATCAAGATTACTTTCTTTGTTTCAAATGCCTCCATACACGTCAGCCTCATGCCGAAGATGATATGATGATGCTAATTCTCTCATCAGCGCAAAAGTGGCCAGACTAGAGAGAGAAACACAGAGTTTAAGAGCTGTACTCTCCTGCCCCAGATATTTGCATGAGCTCCTGCTGTGTTCAGTAAACCCTCAGCAAAGAGGAGTGGCCCATGTTTCTGTAGCCACAACTGAACCTTTCTCCACCAGACACAGCTGCATCTGTCCCTTTGTATGTATATGTGTGCTGTGTTTGTGTGTGTGTGGGTTTGTGGGTGCGTGACCACTGCATTGTGTGTGTGCAGCAGGATATTGACCTGAGCCATATGCGCATTGTATTATTGATTAGTGCCATGTGTGCGATCGCAGAAGCTGAGCTGAGCTCAATTTTGGTTAACAAAACCTAACGACTGCTTCTTAAAACAGAGTCGCATGACTCATACTGGCTATGCAGATGACCTAACAAAGACAGACAGGTACAGTCACCTCGGGCTGCAGTGCATTTTGTTTGAAAAAGTACCAGCGCACGCAGATGAGCTCTGCAAGAGATTCATTTATTGGTTTTTTTTTGGAAATTTGTTGCTGAAATGGATTCAGTGTTGCAGCTTTAATCGTAAGGTGCAAAGCAGGGTTTCATTGCCAAAGAGACGCGCATTAACACCCTTCCTCACTCATTTCCCATTCTTTGTCTCCTTCTCATTCTTTTTCTTATTCGCAGCCTGGTGGACAGGAAGCACACCTACGTGGCTATAACAAATGGATTAGCACTAAACCACAACAAGATCATGAGCCTCGCTTGGTGTTGATGCAAGATGAGCGTCATGTCTGCCAATATTCATTATTAGTCTATGACTAGACTAGATATGGCTAAAACATCCAGGCTCTTTGTTTTAAAGTAACTTGTGTTGTTGCATAAGTGATTTCATATATTCTTTTGGTTTAAAGCTAATTTCCACCAGACTAGGAGTCCATTCAACCACCTTCAAACCCAACTCTTCTTTCTGCTCTCTCACTGCAGTTGTAAGAAAATACTGAATAAAGGTAATCCATGAAAAGAAACCCCAACAACCCCATCTACACCGGTTTATAGCATTAGTTTGTTGTGCAGCTGGTTGCTTGGATTGAAAGTCTGCAGCCACAACAGTGATTTTATCCAGGCAAATGACACTCAGAGCTTAACAACGGTGAACACCTTAGTGTTGCTAATCATGTAGCTATCAGCTTGGCATAACAACTAGATGTGACTAGAGAACACATGCACAGTATTATTTTGAGAATGTAACTAACAACATTTTTGAAATGGGACAAACTATATTTAGGTGACTGTTTTCCAGTTTCCTTCCATCTCCCAAAAACATGCAAATAGGTGGATAAATTACCCCTAGGTGTGAATGAGTGTGTGCATGTGTGTGGGTATGCATGGTGCCCTACTATGGACTGGCATTCCCACCTCACACACAACGTTCCCAGGATAAGCTCTGGATTTACCCTGACCAGGCTAAAGCACTTAATGAACATGAATGGAGGTATATATACTTGGGAGGGCCATGAAGTATATAACCTGTGCGAATGGTATTTCTCTTGAATGCTTCCACTTATGGATGGATGGAAGGACTTTATTTATCCCCGAGGGGGAATTTGGGATGATTTTCCAGCAACACATTTAATGTGTGGCCTCAGTAATGACTCTGTGTGATCTGTGCTTGCTGACACCTGAACATTTCACAAGACTGTTATACATTAGAAGAATCTCTTATGAATTTGTTCATGTTAGTATACTCTCATCTCTCTGTGGATGAGATTATATGCTAAATGTCTGTTGGACTAAGCGATGAGACCTGAACTGCTCCTACAGTGATTGGCTGAGGCTCAATAACGATTCGTTCACACCCGTCTTAATGTGTTGACTCCAGCGGGAGCCTGTTTGTTTATTTGCTCTACACTTGTTGATGACTCAGTGCTGATGACTTCCAGCTCTGTAATTGGTTTACCGGCAACCCGTCTACCTCATACTGCTATTTAAAACATGTTTCAGGAGACTTTTTTTAATGATGTGCTGACACATTCACAATCTAGGACTGGAATCTTTTAGGAGCAGGTGTAGGGACGCACCAATTTATTTATTTTTTTTCATTTTTGATATGATCTTCCTAATTTTACCGATACTGATCCAGTACTTACACCCGAGTCCTGATGGGATAAATTCATACATTTAAAATATATATCCTGAATTTATATATTCCTGTAAAGCTGCTTTTGGACAATGTCCATTGTTAAACCACTACACAAATACAACTGAATTTAATTAAATTGAATGACAGAGTCCGTCTTGTTAAACATCAGAGCAGCAAAGATGCGGTTTAAGACGTGCACACGACCTGTTCAGTCAGTCAACATCACACATGTTTACAGCATAAAATACACTATATCAGTGGATCGGACTGGAAAGTACGTCAGATCCAATCCACTGTAGCGTTTCAGGCCAGTTTCTGCACCACATCTGTATCGGATCTATTTGCTCACGATCATGGTTGTACTTAATTATAATACTTAAGTTTTAGTTGCATTTTCAAGGGGAAAAAAAAAGGTACATATTTATTTAGACTTTTGAAGTACTCATTACACATCTCAAAGGTCTCTTCTTCTCTCATCCAACCAGTACATAGTTATTCAAGCAAAAATCATCTAACTGCTGTAGATGAGTAATAAAAGTTGCTTTTCACATGAAAACATGGCATTAAGTTAGTTTCATCAGTTGCAACATTTACTTTTGACCCTTTAATGCTTAAGTATGTTTAAAAGTAGCAACTTTTTTTGACTGAAGATATCAATATATTGTCTACAGAATATACTTTCATGTAACTATAACCTCACTTCCGAAAAAGTTGGGACAGTATGGAAAATGTGAATAAAAACAAAGAGGACTGATTGATGTGTAAATGTACTTTGACTTGTATTTAAACAAAAATCATATCAGGTATTTGATGTTTTACTTAATCAAATGTATAATTTTTTAAAGGTAAACATTTGTTTTGAAATTGATGCATGCAACATGTTCCAAAAAAGGGACAGGGGCAGTTTAGGACTAATAGCAATGTGAAATAAGAAGGTGATGTGAAACAGGTGAGGCAATCGTCTAATCATAATATATAAGGAGCCTCCATAAAAGGCCCAGTCCTTCAAGAGCAAGGATGGGTCGAGGCTCACCAATCTGCCAACCGATGAGTCAGTGAATGATCCAACACTAATCCAACATTCCCCATAGACAAATTGGTAGGATTTTGGGCATTTCACCTTCCACAGTGCACAATATAAGTAAAAGATTCAAGGTCAAATCTCGGAGGGTAAACGAAGGCCCTGTACAGTTGCTCAGCTAAAGAAATTTATAATGGACGAATGGGGGAAAATTCCACTTGCTAAACTTAACCAATGGGTGCCCAAATGCTTAATAAGTGCTTGGAGTGTGTTGCAGTCATCAGATTTGAAAAGAATAATGAATTAAATTCACAAAATAAAACATCAAAATCTGTTAATAATGTGTTTTCAATATAGTACAGGGTGAACTGAATTTTCAAAGGACTCTTTTTGCTTATTTATTTGCATTTTCCATACTGTCCCAACGGTTTTCAGAATTGGGGTTGTATTATTTCTCAGTACTTTGTCCACACCTGCTCACAAATAATGTTGTTATGCCAGTTATATTAGATCTATTATAACTTGCATATAACATTTTTTCCACCAGACCAGAATAAATAAGAAAATTCATCATACTGTTATATAAAGGAATTTTGTATTTGTAGGCTTTTTAAATAAATAAATAAATAAATAAATAAATGTTTTCATTTTCTGTCATGTGAAGTGAAGTGAAGTCGAGGATGGAAAAGTCGAGTCCTCACAATATCAGTGTTTGACCTTTATTTTGTGTGAAGTTCAAAGAGTGAGACAGTCATCTTTTAACTCTTTACAGTTCAACACGATTTGCATCCACATACGAGTGTATTTACATTACATTGTAGTGCTTAACAGCAGGTCTCACCTCAACACATGCACACACGCACATATATGGGACACACTTATGCTAAACACTCCATTGTCATGCTCAAAGTTAACAATCAACATCTGTAGAAAAAAAATACTTCCCTCAAATGCTGACTCATGTCTTTCCTCACGGTGGAAATTCGCAACGTCTGCAAACACGCACATGCAAGGGGACTTGCTCTTCATGGCTACATTTATTGCTAGCTGTTAAGAATGCTGGTTAACAATGTGTTATTACGACACTATTAAAAGCAGAGACCTGTGCACGTGTTTATGTGTGTGTGTGTGTGTGTGTGTGTGTGTGTGTGTTGTGTGTCCACTTTAAATGCTTCATTTATGTCATTAGTCGTGTTTTGCTATATAAACTACACAGTATCTTGATCTCTTGAATGATAATGAGAAAATGAATCGGGAGTAACATGGAGACTTTTCCCCTTTTGAACTCTGGATCTATCTTGAGAGCTGAAGTTGTTTTAAAGGTGCAAAAAATGGTTTAAAGGTGCACACTAAAATTCACACACACACAAATCGGTCTCTCAGTAGTGTCATCAGAGCAAACGCACAAACAGCTGGAGGAAATGAGCATGCAAATAAAAACCAGACTAAAACCGGTTCTTTCTGAATTCTCAAGTGATCTGTCAATCAGTTCTCCCTTAGTATAACTCGTTCATAACGTATCAGCAACCACGAGACAACATATCGCTGAAGTCTACCAGGCAATCCACAGGCTTGTGTAATTTGCGAAAATATGATAAACTGTAATGATGAATACTTGTGGGCGTTCTGCAGCATGAAAAACTGCTTTGTAATGCTGTAATGCTACTACATTTCCTCAGTTTTATGCACCTGATATTGTTAATCTTGAATTAAATCAGGATGAGAACACAGTGGGGCTTGCAGTTATAGGGAAAAAAACAACAATGTGGGTGAAGTGATGCGGGCTGAGTTACTGTTCACCTGAGAGTGTCCTGAAGTGTTTTATTCTTCTTATATCAGAGCAATTTGCCAACAATTTTAAATTTATTAATGAATGAAGCATCATGTTTAAAAAAAAAAAACCCAAAACATTTATAGTTACATTTAACTATGTTATGGAATGTCTGCAAGACAAATTCGTTTCTGTTATCACTTATAGCAGCTTTACTTCCTTTCCCATTGCTGGAACATTACTGACTAAATACTTTAACCCTTTCGTGCATACCTTCCACATTTCTGGACAGTCATTTTAATACAGTTTTTGGGAAAATATAAGATCAATGACATAAGAGTATTCCTGTAACTTTCCACACAACATTTTTTATTAAATTGTCATTATTAATATTTTTTAAAATAAATCTTCAGACTCCAATGAAATTATTTAAAAATATTTTTTTCAAAACAATATATATATATATATATATATATATATATATATATATATATATATATATATATATATATATATATATTTTACCAGTTTAACAAGCACATTAATATAAAACTATTATTTGAATGATCACCAGCACTACTGTCAGAGCTGCTGCTATAGAAAATGAATCAACACCTACTGACCAATCTGATTGAAGAAATCGGCATCACTGTAGTAGGATGTACCTTCTCTCTTCTTACAGCAACAATACTAGGTTCTAAATATTGTTAATTCTGTCTCTCATCTTGCACTTAAATCTGCTGTCAGTCTCTCTATCCTCAACCTCTTCAGTGTTGATTCTTGCTCTGTTCATAACTTCTTCTTTTTCAACATAATTTACCGCACACTTCTCTTCTAACAGGTTTGCTAACAACTAGGGTTGCTAACATTCTTCTTTTTGTTGCTGATGATGTGCTTTTTCTTCTTTTTCCTCGACCTCTGTGCTGAGTTTTTATGGTGTGACTCATAATATATACTTTTATTCTTTCTCCTTGATTGGTATTGAAGCCTGTTTTACATCGCCTCACTGCAAAACATTTGAAGAACATAAATCCTTCTACAACCCATTGCTTGGGGATTAGTTTTTGGTCCATATTCTTGCTCTATAGACACTATAAATCCAAAAGTTTGTGGACACCGGGTACTCTATTTATTAATTTATTCTGAATTTGCAGTTATAATAAGCTCCAATCTTCTGGGACGCCTTTCCACTAGATTTAGGAGCGAGGCTGTGGGGATTTGTGTTCATTCCGCTACAAGAGCATTAGTGAGATCAGGTACTGATCTTGTGTGAGGAGGTCTGAGGTTCAGTCGATGTTCCAGTTCATCCCAAAGGTGTTCAGTGGGGCTGAGCTCAGGTCTCTGTGCAGGACACTCGAGTTCTTTCACTCCACCCTTCATGGAGCTCGCTTTGTGCACAGGAACATTGTCATGCTGGAACAGGTTTCAGCTTCTAAGTAATGCTACAGCATACAAACACATCCTATACAATTGTGTGCTTCCAACTTTGTGGCAGTAGTTTGAGGAAGAGCCATATATGGATGTGATGGTCAGATGTCCACAAACCTTTTGCTATATAGCGTGCACTCACTGTAACCTGCACAATCATCCAGCTGTGTGGCCTCATTCATTTCATTGTCCTCCCTCTGCTTTACCACCCTGCTGCATGACACTATGCACTTTGACAAATGGCATAAAGAAGGAACGAACATCTTACTGGTTAATCCTAAATCTCTTCGTTCCATGAAATTAAATTTATGCCATTCATAGTGAAGGTATGAAGCCTTAACATGCCTTTATTATTTACCAAATTAGTCTGTGATTCTCTTTCACTGGGTCCCAGGCTAACCTTAAAGATCTTACATGACTTAGTACTTGGTAATGACTTAGTAATTACTTTTAATTTTCAATGCCCTGGCTGAGGGAAGGAGGTTTTCACCCAAGATTTGACGGTACATGGCCCCGTCCATCGTCCCTTTGATGTGGTGAAGTTGTCCTGTCCCCTTAGCAGAAAAACACCCCCAAAGCGTAATGTTTCCACCTCCATGTTTGACTGTGGGGATGGTGTTCTTGGGCTCATTGGCAGCATTCCTCCTCCTCCAAACACGGTGAGTTGAGTTGATGCCAAAGAGCTCCATTTTGGTCTCATCTGACCACCAGAGGACAACTGGGTGAAAGTTTTGTGTGCAAACCTGGTGGCCAACTACAAGAAACGTCTGACCTCTGTGATTGCCAACAAGGGTTTTGCCACCAAGTACTATGTCATGTTTTGCAGAGGGGTCAAATACTTATTTCCCTCATTAAAATGCAAATCAATTTATAACATTTTTAACATGCGTTTTTCTGGATTTTTTTGTTGTTATTTTGTCTCTCACTGTTCAAATAAATCTACCATTAAAATTATAGACTGATCATTTCTTTGTTAGTGGGCAAACGTACAAAATCAGCAGGGGATCAAATACTTTTTTCCCTCACTGTACAGTATTTAAATTTGAGTTTCAGAAAGCTGCTATGCAAATAAAATAAACCTTGTTGCTTTTATTGACAATGTAATTTTTTTTTCATGCGTCTATGCCCTAACAGGGACATCAAGCCTGACAACATCTTGCTGGACATGAACGGTCACATTCGCTTGGCTGACTTTGGCTCCTGTCTCAAACTCATGGTGGACGGAACAGTAAGTCTATCCATATCGAAACTTGGGTGCTGCGTTATTGAGCTCTGTTACTGATCCCCGGAGCTTAAGGCTCAGTGATGGATTCTCTGAGTAACTCTGAGCTGTGGTTCACTCAGGTGCAATCCTCGATCGCAGTGGGAACGCCAGACTACATCTCTCCCGAGATCCTGCAGGCCATGGAAGACGGGAAAGGAAAATATGGGCCTGAGTGTGACTGGTGGTCTCTGGGAGTATGTATGTACGAGATGCTCTACGGGGAGACACCCTTCTATGCTGAGTCGTTAGTGGAGACATACGGCAAAATCATGAACCATAAGGTAGGAATGCCATGTGGGATAACTTTTTATATGTTTTACATGTAATGCTGAGGTGTGCTTTAATCATTCACTTATTAATGTAATTTAATTTAATTTAAGTTTTTTTTTTTTTTAGCAGACCAGGAAACATAAATGAGTGGACTCCTGTTTAATTTGTTTTAAAATATTTAGGTTTGCATTAAATATACTTTACCTTTGTACCAAAGTTAAATTCAGCATTGTGTGTTACTTTTATACTTTAAAGACCAGTAGAAGTACCAGTCCAGTAGAAATACCCTTCACCTGATGTACACTAACCTAATTTGACATATATTGATCTTCCATTTTCTATTTTCTCCTCCATAGGAGCGCTTCCAGTTCCCCATGCAGATGTCTGATGTGTCTGAGGAGGCCAAAGACCTAATGCGCAGGCTGATTTGCTCTCGTGAGCACCGGCTGGGCCAGAACGGCATCGAGGACTTTAAGAGCCACCCCTTCTTCTCAGGCATCAATTGGGATGACATTCGCACTTGCGAGGCCCCCTACATCCCTGAAGTCAGCAGCCCCACCGATACCTCCAACTTTGATGTGGAGGACGACTGCCTAAAGAATTCAGTATGTTGTGCAAATTCAATCCTTTTTTTTCCACTGAGATCAGTTAAGCCTAGACTCTTCATTACCCAAAACATGACCCAAATCCAAATTTTTAAAAGCCTAGTTACCCTGTCAGTGGCTTTAGCTGTTTTGACTTACGATTTGAGACAGCAATGCAAGAATTTATACCTCACAGCTTCCTGTACATATTCAGACCTGTACGAGGCATTTGACTTTCAGTTCTGCGTTTGCTCAGATTCACCTGTCTGATAAGATTTACATTGAAGTGTCTTGCACAAGTATTCACCCCCTTGAATTTTTCCACATTGTGTATTGCTCCAACCTGGAATTAAAATTGCATTAAAAACACACACACACACACACACACACACACACACACACACACACACACACACACACACACACACACACACACAAACAGAGTTTTGTTGGTTGACTAAGAATTCATTCATAAGCATGGGTGGAAAATAACTAACTGTGCTCTCATTACAATACTTGAGTACATGGTTCACTGTAATAGTACTTTTTTTATTTTAACTTTAGTTCTGCTACTAGGTCTGTCCATGCATGTTGTCTGATTCGATAGTATGTGGTAAAAACTAATGTGTTTTTGAACACTTGCTGATTCTGACACCCAACAGTGCAATGCAACATTTTAGAACACTAATTCTGGCTTGCTCTTTAAAATCACTAGTCTCCCGCTATGTGTCTGTAACCAGGAGGAACGGCTGACGTCCCAGTGACGTGTCTCACTCAGGGGTCTATAATGGAGGAGACGTTTACGGCTCACTTTGTCAGTTAGCATAACAACAGATTAGAAAATAGAACATTTTTTTTTGTGTTTTTTGTGTTTTGTACATACCGTACAAAAATTTTTTTGTAAAGTAATTACTCAAGTGGTTTTTCACCAAACGATTTACTTACTTTTACTTAAGTACCTTTGTAAGTGACTACATTTAATTTGACTCATGTGAATTATTATGGTGGAGGATGGTGCTCTCAGGTGCTGAGCAGTGCTGGGTGTCTGCCACAGTTAGCACTTTGTGCTAAAAAGTGCAGTTTTGGTCACATCAGACCAAAGAACCTTTGTGCATGTTTGCTGAGTACAAATGGAATTTCATGGATATTTTTTTCTATAATGGCTTTCTTCTCCACATTTGTGCAATGTCCAATCATGTGAACAGGTTCTCCCATCTGATCAGTAAATGTCTCTAGCTCCCTCAGAGTTCTACTTGACTGTTTGGACTCTTCCCAGACTAATACCCTCCTTAACCAGTCACTGAATTTTGGTGAAAGACCTCTCACGGTATGAGTCACATACTTAATTTTTTTCTAATAATGGATACAATATTGTTCTACAGGATACTTAATGCTTTGAATATATATATATATATATATATATATTTTTAAATCCTGATTGATACTTTTCCAGAAATTTGTCCTGGACTTCTTGGCTTAATGATGCTGGTAGTTTAGGTATGTTATGTACTAAGTATTTAGATTTTTTTTTACTGTATATTAAAATTATGTGACACTTTATGATGATTACACACAAACTGGACTCTATATCTGAACTAATATTGGGGTTTCACAGTGACGGGGGTGAATATTAACCAATATTTGACATACTGTTTAATCCCAAATTCAGTTCCAGGTTGTAACATAACAAACATGTGCAATAGTACAAGGGAGTAAATACTTAAATACAAGCCACTGTAGGTACCATTAGGTCATATTGATGCAATGCATATTAGGAAACATTTATGGTAGTACATTTCAAAAATGTTGATTTATTAGTGCCTCATTATCACAGGAAACGATGCCTCCACCCTCCCACACAGCCTTCTCGGGACTCCATCTCCCGTTTCTTGGCTTCACCTACACTAGCAACTGGTAAGGATTTTTGTTTGTTTGTTTTGTTTCAGAACACTTCAGGGAAATCTGCTGTGATCTGAAGTGGGTTATCATAAAAGAGGAATTTGTCAGCGTGGCACAATCCACTGCTCCGCTATACAACTAATACATTCAAGCTTCATGTTGAGTTACATGTAACTCTATAGCCTTTGGTTTGGAATGATGTGGGTTTTGGGTGCAAGTTTTCCCCTACTATTCAAATGATAATGGTAAAGCAAGCACACTCACATCATCCATATTTATCTAAAATTGACAGTCTTTTGATATTAGATATGTGTGGCTTGTGGTGTTCTGTTTGCTGGGATTAATGTCACATACCAGTTCAGAATCAGGCCTTCTGCTGATTCCACTGTGTGTGTGTGTGTGTGTGTGTGTGTGTGTGTGTGTGTGTGTGTGTGTGTGTGTGTGTGTGTGTGTGTAGCTCTCTGTCAGACCGGGGCTGTTTAAAAGACTCTAAAGGCTCTTCAGGGGTGGATTCCTGTCTGCAGAGAACTTTGGAGGACAGCTTGGCTTCTGAGGCCTATGAAAGAAGGATCCGCCGACTGGAGCAGGAGAAAACTGAGCTTAGCCGCAAGCTCCAGGGTGGGCAGAAACACACATACACACTCTTACAACAAGGCAACATCTGGCACTCAAACTGCTTCTTCCATTTTAGCGGGACCTGAAAGGTTCTAACATTTTCCCTTTAAAAAAAGAGTTAAAAGTACTGTTCAGAACTATCCAGTGAACCTTTGTGGGACTTTGAGTTTACAGCTGAGTCCGGAGTGTTTACATACCCCCAGACTAAAGATATTCAGACTCAGGTTTTCACAACTCCACATATTTCATGTTACCATACATTTCCTGTGCTAAGTCAAATAGGGTATCTGCTTTATTTCCATGAATTCCATTTCCATTTTTTAAATAATAGCTGAGAGATTTCAGTGGGATTCAGTTTGGGGATTTTTTAAAAGTCACTCCTATACTTTCTCTTTGTTGTTTTCAAGTTATTTGTTCATTTGTTAAACTCTGGAGGTTTGCTTAGGATCATTGTCCTGCAGGAGAAATGAGTTTTCACCAGGTTTTATCTTTCTGGCTGATGTCTTGAAGTGTTGCTTCAGTATTTCTAGATAATCGTTCCTCATGATGTCGATCTATTTTCTGAAGTGCACCAGTGTCTTTTCCAACAAACACAAAATGATGCTGCCACCCCCATTCTTCACAGTTGGGATGGTGTTCTTTGGATTTAAAGCCTCACTCTTTTTTCTCTATTCATAACACTGTTCATTATGGCCATACAGTTTAATTTTTGTTTCATCTGACCAGAGAACACTCTCCCAAAAGGCTTTTGATCACCTGCAAACTTTATTCAGGCTTTTTTTTATGCGTGTCTTGGACTAGGGGCACCTTCACCATCTTCACCTACTTTGGTGTTGTCTTGGGGTTCAGTTGAACCTTTCAGAGTTCATTCATGCAGTGACTATGAGTTCTCAAGATCTCCTGGACTGTTTAAAGAGAGTCAACTCGGTGTATGTAAAAGTCTGACCCACTGGAATTCTGATATAGTGTAGTAAAGCTGAAATAAATCTAAGTCTCTAATCGATGGTTTTAAAATGACCTCTGATGTGAACAAAGTATACTTGGCAAAAGAAATATATGTTAGCATGAAATGTTTTAAGGTTAAAATTTTTTTTAACCTTTTGGTTTGTTTAATTATGTGCAGTGTGAAGCCAAACCAACGCGCCATTAAACGGATGTTTACTCAGTGTGCTGCTTAGTGATATTCATCTTTCCTGTCGCAGAGTCTACCCAGACGGTACAGGCTCTGCAGCACACTAATTCTAATGTGCCACCTGGTGCCAACAAAGAGGTGGAGATAAGAAGCCTGAAGAGTGAGATAGACATCTTGAAAAAGCAGATAGCAGGTAACAGATCTACACAACATACAACAGAATTGATCCAGGTCAGACTTCTGGTCTGATTCTACTGTGATAATGTGTGACTTTTCTTCTGGTGTGTCTCAGATTCAGGTCCTCAGGGACAGCAGCAGGGTGAGGATGCCAGCGTGGCACGGAAGGATCTAGAAGACTCGTCTAAGATAATAAAGACCCTGGAAAGACAGGTCCAGTGTGTTACACTGGAGAAAGACAGTCTGCACAAGGTGCAAATTATTTTCAGAATGGAAAGATTTGCTGCTAGTTCAGGAATACTAAGCAGTAGTAGTTTAGCATGATGTTGTTGTGTTGTTTTTGTTTCTTTTAAAGGTAAAGCATCTTTTTCTCATGTTGCCATTTGCCATTATTATAATCGTTCCCTGTATGCATAGGTACTGTTATTTGTATAGGCATAGGTACTCTTTATACTGTACTTGTGTCAGGTGATATCATACACAGTACTCTGTTAGCACAGCCAACAGACCTAAAGAGCAAGATATTGAAGCGGATAGAAGGTAAAGGGTAGAAAAGATTTGGTCTCTGTCTCAGTTCTATGATAGTACAGTATACAGTATGTATGTACGGAAGGTTCATAGTGGTCAGACGTTGTAACGTTACAGTTTTGGTGCATCTCATATTAAAAGTTATTTGTTCTGTAGGTAACTGCAATTAGCATATTCAGACACAATCTACCTGTTTGAACTGTTCTGTATAGGAGCTGCTAGACACCAAGGAGAAGCTCAAGGCCCAGGGAAAGGAACTGAAGGATGCATACAGTCAAAGAAAGATGGCCATGCAAGAGTTCTCAGAGCTGAACGAGCGCCTCACTGAGCTGCGCTCACACAAGCAGCGGCTCGTGCGTCAGCTTCGAGACAAGGAGGAAGAGGTGGAGGGCCTATCGCAGAAGATGGAAACGCTGCGACTGGAGATACGTAAGGCCGAGAGAGCACGCAAAGAGGTAGGAGCGGATCTCCTTTACTTCACGATTAAGCAACTGTCCTAAAATGTCCTGTTTTGATTTGCCTGGTTCCATCTGGTAGCCATAGCTGTTGTTTTCACTGTGTGTTTTGATCAACTGAGTTCCAATAGCTTACAAAGAAATGTGGCTTATAATGGAGGAAGTTGCCTATTCTATAGGATTGCCAGATCATAAGCAAAGAGCAATTTTACCATAAAAATATTGTACTCGTGCAGTGTTTTCCACCCAACTCCCAAAAACATGCTGTTACATGGATTGGACACAATCACACACCCTTCAAAATTAAAGGTTAATTGGGGTTCTATACAGAACCCTAGGGTTCTTTACTTAACGCCAAAGAACTTTTTATGCCAAAAAGGTTCTATATTGACAACAAAAATGACCAGGGTCTACATGAATGTGTTTAGATGCTAACTGTTACTCCAGCTTTATTTGTACAAGTCCTTGCCAGTCTATTCCAGCTGTTGACTGTTGCTGAAAAGTCTTTATCTAACGTTTAGTGCTTTGGTTTTGATCAGTTGGAGGTGCAGGCTGAGGAGCAGTCAGCTGAGGTGCAGAAAGAAAAGAAACTGCGAGAGAGAAATGAACAGTTCAGCAGACAGCTCGAGGAGGAACTGGAAGGGTTCAAGGTGCGATCATCTTTAAGACAGGAGTTCCCAAACTTTTTGGGGCAAACAACCCCAAATGGACATCATGAATTTTGTCCACCCTACATTTTTTTAAATTTCAGATTGATAATATAGCAATACTGTAACATTTGCACATTTTATTATGACAGTACCATATGGCCAGTATGTGTATGGTAAGGGACTAAAAACCAAGGAATATTCATTGCACTGATTTAGTGGTAAGTGTTGTGTTGTTGTAGGAAAATAATCCATGCTTGGGTGATGTGATGCATAAGGTGAGGTGATGTGAAGCAGACGAGCCTGGCTTATACTTGACGCATGCATTGTTCACACACTTATTGTATATCTGTGCATCCAGAACATTCAAACTGTACTAACTGTACGTATGAGGAAAACCGGTCAGAGTTAGTACTCAATAATGGTCCATAATAAGTATGCTAGTTGAGACACAATGCTAGTGTGTTTAGTGGAGGTAGATGGACAGGGAAATTTGTCCATCCTATTAATATAAATGTGGTTTGTTTGAATGGGACTCCCAGTAACATTTCAAAATATTAGCACACTTTGAGATTTCTAATATTAATTACTGTTACATTACAGTTAAAACTATGCGTTTTCGGATGCAGCCCGTGGCTTCAATCAGTCGTCTATTTGCGCGTACAGCATGACAAATTATTAACTGCACTTGAAGCTTTCATAAAAATTAAAAATGAAACACCAAAACTGTATACGGTCCCATAACGAAGATGAACTATATGTCGATACGTGAAATTCTGGAGGAAACGTCGGACGGCGTGGTGCGGGGACGTAATGACGTGTGCTCATAATCGATCTATGTTCTATAACATGTAAAACAGGAACATGAAAGGAGTATTCTAAAAGCGACTCATGTAAACATCTTAATCAGAATATTGTCTTATTCAGAATGAGGTCAATAATTAGATTATTGCTGTCCATGTAAACGTAGTCAGTGCTGAGTACTTAAGCAGTGTGTGTGATTTGAGTGTTTCTTTCTACTTCATGGTTCACTATTATAGAATCCGATTCCATGAAATCAGGCCCAGCAATTCTTTTTACATTTTTATTTTGACATATTAACACTTACAAATGATAACACAGCCCATGTGTCGGTTGCAGCAGGCTGGGCCGCTGCACCCAGGAGCCAGTACGGAACAGCAGCAGCAGGAGGTGGCGTGGCTGCGAGCTGAGCTGGAAAAGAAGAACGTGCAGCACGAGGAGGAGCTGTGTCGCAGGGAAACGCAACACAGTGCTGAGCTCAAGAGCCACAGGAAGGACTTGAGTGATGCCGAGACCCAGCACCTCACTCTGCAAAAGGAGATCCTTATGCTCAAAGACAAGCTGGAGAAGACACGACGAGAAAAGTATGTTCACGTGTGGATAGACTGGATTATGTTCTTCTTTGCCTATTATTCTCTGTTTGTCTGTGTACTTTGAGAATAATCATCTTTCTAACTTTCTCTTTCTTTAGCAATCCAGTGATGAGGTATATTAGATAGATGTGTAGTGACTTACTGCCACATATTTTAGCTTAGCTTACACTGTTTACTAAAGATGAGGTTTTGGAGGATCAATGATTCTAAAATGTAAAATGAGTGAATAACCCAGTGTATACACATATTCCCAATCCAAGATTCACCAAGAGGGACAGATAGTCATATATGATGGCATATTTACAGTAAACACCACCGTCACAGCTGTCCTCTGATCCAAATAACACTGCAAGGCATGTATCAGGGATAGAAAGGAACAGTTCTGTAGGCTCCCCTCTCAACTTATTCACACAGACAGGTCCTATGATATTGGGCAGGAAACCTGGATTCAACCTAAAGATAATTATAGAGTCATCTGACTCTACTAAACTCTCTCTGTTAGTATACTTTGGTGTTTGTAAACATGAGACATGTGCGCAACCCAGATGCAAAAAGTCCTGAGTAAACTATCAACCTGATGCTACTTGGTTATAATCTGACTGAAGACTCTATCACGAAGTTGATTTAGGAATGGGATTGACGGCTAAAATGTTAGCGATTTATTATCATGGATTAGCACTAAAAGACAGGGAGTGCTATTTGACTAAATGAACACTTTCAGCCCGTGTAGCTTATGATTCTTATTTCTATGCGTCCTCTCAGTGGCAAATGTTATTGTATATAATATGTGCAGGTATTTCTGATTTCAGCATTCACTGAGAACTGATTTCATTAAGCAGTGTTGCACAGAGCTTGCTCTTCAAACTGTTTCAAATGTGCCACTTTGAGAAGAAGGGTTTAAATACAATCTAAAACCTCTGAAATTGATAAGGGATAAAATAAGTCATTAAATAAATTTCAGGCTAGCAGATGCTATGGTGCACAGTAGCATTTTAAAATGTGTGTGTGTGTGTGTGTGTGTGTGTGTGTGTGTGTGTGTGGTGTTGTGTGTGTTGTGTGTTTATTAGCCAAAGTGAGCGTGAGGAGTTTGAGGTAGAGTGCAAACAGAAGTTTGAGCGGGAAAGGGGACTTCTGGTGGAGGACAACAAGAAGCTAGCTGGTGAACTGGAGCAGGTGAGCTAGCTTATAATTTCATGCACCTGCCTTTTGAAACGTTCAGATGTTTTAGAAACCATAACTAAATTTTGACAAATGAGAAGTGCTGATTTCTTTATATGAAATACATTGTTGAAACAATATGGACACCATCGGTAGGCTACACCATTAGTAGAATACAGCAGTATATGATTTGGGATGTGGCCCAAACTGGAATATAGTATTATATCTGCAGCCATTGCCCAGGTCTCCCAAGCATTACAGAAGTGTTGTGACACAGCAGCGTGTCTGTTACAATGTCTGTGTATGGATGAACACAGTAAGAACGGTTTAAAAGTGAGGCCAAAATGTCTCTGAGGCCATCTATTGGCTGGCTACAGTGCAATTTTTAACCCCACCCATTCCAATGTTAATGAATGGGAAAATAACAAACTTACATTTTAAGTTACATCTCCATACATTATTTTCAGGATTCAGTTCAGTTGACCGTGTTATTTCCCCCAAAATTCTTCCTTGCGATAAATATCAAGTCAATGATCAAGTCAAAGTTTACCTTGATTAGTCTTCTTATAAGTAAATGTGCAGACACTCAGGGGCACGAGTAAGATACGAACGCTTTTCCAAATTCACAGGATTTTCATGAATACCAAATTTCTTGTGTAAATGCTCCTATGAATGATTTATGCAGGAATCCACTTGAATCCAGCTTGATAGATGAGGCCCAATGGGAGTAAATGGCACCATGTTGTCCACTCATACTCATGATGAAAGAAGAACATTTCTCTCCTTTAACAGGAGCCTGTATTTTAGCTTTCATGCTAACATTGGTTAGGGCATATTACTCCAGTCTGATTCAAGCCAGGCAGATTGTTAAGTTCCTTTTAACAAATTCCTGTTAATGGCATATTTACCTGATCTCCTGAAGCAGCATCACCCATCCTGAGCTCTTCACTCAGCAAAGGAAGGCATACTGTTACTACTATTGCTCCGAGTATTAGTTGATGGAAGATGTTTATTATTATTGACCATTATTATTAAGAGAGATACACAGGGTACTTTGAAGACGAGTGAAGAATAAGAAACCTTCAGATAGATATAGAATCCCTGCTGTGCACTGGCTCCTCATTGTGCTTTCCCTTCTCTGGTATTTTGTTTGCAAGCCTGTCTCATATTATTGTATATTCTCTTATAACCCCAAATGCTTATGCAAATTTAACTGTGTTCTGAATCTCTCTTTGTTTGTCTTGGATCGAGGAAACATACCTCTGTGAGGCAGTAGCTCCCAAGTAAAATAACTGCTGGAGATTTGGACCTGTCAAATATAAACGTCTTGTTTCATTTTTGCGTAGCATAGCACGTAGCAAGCATTATTTATTTCGTAGAAAGGTCTGGAAATCCATGACACGGATGCCGATTGTGTTGCCAGATTGAGTGGTTAAAGAAAACACTGATGACATTTGGAAAGAAATGATCGTATGTGTGATTACACTTGATGAAATTTATCTATGCCCCATTTTTTATGTTTGGTGTCTTTTGAAAGATTGCTGATGTTGTATTATTCATCAGGCTCTCTTTGCTTATTCCCTCATCCTACTTCTCCTTACATCACCCTGTTTTTTGCTCACTATTTCCCTTCTGCTGTCTGTGTTCGGATTTTTCTGTTCACATTTTTAACCCTGCTGTACACTGTCATCCTGTCTGTTCTTTCCACCACCCCTGTCTCTCTCCATTAATCTGATGTTCTTCTGTAATATTTTTCCCCCTTTCCTAATCCTAACCAACTCTTCCTCTCTTCTTTCAGCTGAAGTCCATGTACGAGACCCTGAGCAGTAGCCACAACCAGGTGGAGGAGGAGATGAGAGAGCTGGCTGATAAGAAGGAGAGCGTTGCACACTGGGAGGCTCAGATCACGGAGATCATCCAGTGGTGTGTGGATGCTGCTACCTGCAGCGGCTCTGTATTACACACTCACACAAACATGCACACACACAGTAGCATTCTATCCAGTGTGCTCTCCCAGATGCATGTTCATATGCTGCTGGATATACATGCACCGACTTTTTGGCTTCGGCTCTACAATCTCTGGTGTTTAGATGAACAGTGTGTGTTTGCAGAATTGTGGAACAGTTTTGATTTATAATCACACTATGTGGGGTCACCGTCATTTTGATTCTGCTTCTTTTCAAAGTTCCTTCCTCTTGTTTCCGGAGATTTTTCCACACCACTGACACCCATGACTCACTGTTTAGGGATCTAAATCTACATCCAGATTTATGTCATGTTGGTTTGTGACAATGTCTATTGTTTAAAGTGCTATATATGAATATTAACCCAGGCATATCAAAATTTTAATTGAAGATGAAAGTGTAGTCAGTAGACAGTAGCCATTTTAAATCTCTATTCTGCTGCCGACTTTACTTTGCTGCCCCCTAGTGTATTAAATGTTAACTACTCCAGCAGTGCATTAGACGTGTAAATAAAAGGATCAACTTATGCAGTCGAGGTCACATTTACGTACTTGCACACGGTTAATAAAATAAAATACAAAGAGCCACTGAGTTTAGCTGGTTCTGAATGCTGTGTGTTTATTTGTGTGTGTGTGTGTTTAAGGGTAAGTGATGAGAAGGATGCTCGAGGCTACCTCCAAGCACTGGCCACTAAGATGACTGAAGAGCTGGAGGGTCTGAGGAACACCAGCCTGGGAGCCAGAGGCACAGTGAGTCTGTCTTTTTCACATACATGCTATAAGATACAGTAAACGTCTTGGGATCTACAGTCTTCTCCAAATTCTTCTAAACGATCATGCATTTCTCTAATGTACATACCTGCTTCTGATTATAATTCATATCTGTTATTTGTTTGTAGGAGATGCCTTGGAAGATGCGACGTTTAGCCAAGCTGGACATGTCGGCTCGTCTGGAGCTGCAGTCTGCGCTGGACACTGAAATCCGGGCCAAGCAGTCCATCCAAGACGAGCTCAACAAAGTCAAGGCCTCCAACATCTCGACAGAGTGGTGGGATTCCTGCGCACACACACACACACGCACACACACACGCGCACACACACTGTGTCATTTCTTCCTGGTTATGCCTCACTTCTCCTTAATAGCAGTGCCAAATCTATCAGTTAAGGATTCCACCAGTATTTTTAAATAAGCTGCTGTTATTGCTAGATGAGACTGATTTATTAATTTTTTTTATTTGATTCTAAAATATTAGATAACTATCTGAGAGACTTGATTGATTTAGCACTTCAAATTCAGGTAAAGAGCATCTCAATAATACTATGCAACACTATTTTTGTTCCTGGGTAATAGAGAAAAGTATAGACAGTCTAGAAAATTATTAAAAAATGACGATTATGATGATTATTATTATTAAAAAAATAATCCCCTCAAACTTGACTTTTGTTACCAGGGTATTTATAAATGTACAGTATCTCACAAAAGTGCGTACACCCCTCACGTTTTTGTAAATATTTGATTATATCTTTTCATGTGACAACACTGAAGAAATGAAACTTTTCTACAATGTAACGTAGTGAGTGTACAGCTAGTATAACAGTGTAAATTTACTGTCCCCTCAAAATAACTCAACACACAGACATTAATGTCTAAACCGCTGGCTAGTGAAAATTAGGCCCAGTTAGCCATTTTCCCTCCCTGGTGTCATTTGACTTGTTAGTGTTAGAAGGTCTCAGGTGTGAATGGGGAGCAGGTCTGTTAAATTTGGTGTCATCGCTCTCACACTCCCTCATACTGGTCACTGGAAGTTCAACATGGCACCTCATGGTACAAGCTGTACACTCACTACTTTACATTGTAGCAAAGTTTCATTTCTTCAGTGTTGTCACATGACAAGATATAATCAAATATTTACAAAAATGTGAGGGGTGTACTCACTTTTGTGAGATACTGTACATATTTTATTTGAGAAAATGGCAAATTTGTGTATTTTTTGTTAACTTAACGTCAGAAAATAACAACCTATAAATCAAAATGAACATGTATTTATAATAGTTATACAAAAATAACCACAAAACATGTAGAAGTTAGTAGTTTTGGAGATTTATGATTATAATATAAATCACTTTCATGAAGCACCTCCCAAATGTAGTCTTTAGTTATGTTTATCCTTGGTAGCAGCATTCAAATTCCAGTATATGCTGGTGCAAGGGCTCACCTTGCTCCTCCGACTACACTCCCATACATTTATCAAGATGAGCATGTGGGACATGAACTTTGAGAAACATCCTGCAACCCATTGTGCTGTAGTTCTTCACCGGAGTATCAACCAGCTCCACATAGTTTTCGGTTTGTGTTTGCCCAGGAAACCCCAAGCCTCTGCAACAAAGCGGTTCCAACTTTCAAATGGCTATACAAGAAATTGTCTTTATTTAGAAGAAAGGAACTTCAAGGTCACCTTCAAGGTTATAGATGGATCCATCTGCAGCATAACAGCTGTAACGCTCATCCCAGCACTCGAGCCCTCCATAAAGCTTTATTGTACAAGTCTATGTAATAGAAGATATTGTGGGGTTGATCATGTTGATTATAATTCACTTAAACACCATCTTTGAATGGAATGTAGACGTCGCCATTGATAGTCCTGCGATTTCTCCTTCGACAAAAAAAACCCCAATAACAATATCCCTCAATATGCAATTATATTACGACTTTATTCTGAAAAAATTATATTCTAATTATATCCTATATTGTTATATTATACCCAATATAAGATTCTTTATCCGTGAAATATTCTGTTTCTATTAAACCTAAAACAATGTTGTTGAAAACACGTGAAATTCTCCAGTGTTTTGTTGTCAGAACCTCACAGGAGATCTGTTTGACCGCAATTCATTCCTTTATATCAGTAAACTTCAGGAGTCCGAGAACAAGAACCGGATGCTGCAGGCTGAGATCGAGAGGTTACAGAAGGAGACTGAAGACCTGCGTCGCAGAAGAGGTGGATTGTTTTCTGTTTGTTAATACTAAATTTTGACAGATTTGTTTTGTATGTGTGTTGTGAATCATCTGTAATACTAATAACATCAATGTTAATAATGCATGCAGTATACACAGTTCCCTCTGAAAGTATTGGCACTGCAAAAACATTTGGGTTTTAGATCAAAAGATGAACGTGAGATGATAGATCAGAATTTCAGCTTTAATTTCTTGATATTTACTTCTGGATTTGTTAAACACACTTTGGTGGCAGAGCACCCAGGTTTTTAGTTGTGCAAAAGTATTGGAACAGATAGTCTTAAAGTAAATTAAGGTGAATAACACTCTGGTTGTAAATCCCTTGCTTGCACGCCGTGTTTGGGTCATTGTCTTTCTGCGTGACGTTCCTCTTAATTAGATTGGATGCATTTTCTGTATATTGGCACACAGAATGTTCCTGTAAACTTCTGAATTCATTCTGCTACCATCATGTGTTACATCATCAGTAAAGATTAGTGAGACTGTTCCAGAAGCCGCCGTGCAAGCCCAGGCCGTGACACCTTCCTCCACCATGTTTAACTGATGAGCTTGTATGTTTTGGATCATGAGCAGAGCCTTTCTTTCTCCACACTTTGGCCTTTCCATCACTTTAGTAGAGGTTAATCTAGATTAATCCAGAACTTTTGTGGATCATCTCTGTATTTCTTTGTGAATTCTCATGCTCAGTACACCAGTGTTTATTTTTCAGGACATTCCAAATTGTTGTATTGGTTATTCCCAATGCTTGTGCAATGCCTGTGATTGATTTCCCTTCAGTTCTCAGCTTCATGTTGGTTTATCCTTTTTAACAACAAATGCAGTCTTCACAAGTGTACCTGAAGGCTAAAACCAAAAGTAGACATTCAGAGCTATTCACTGTTTAAACAATCAATCTATCCGGGCCACACCAGGGTAACAAGAAACACCTGTCAGTCACATGTTCCAGTATTTTTGATCCATTGAAAAAAATGCGTGGGTTCAAACAAAAGGTGCCAATGTTTTAAGTTGAATAAATTAAAGCTGATCTATCGTCTCATATTCACCTTTTGTCTCAAACCCAAAAGTCTTCAGCGTACAGCAATATCAAAAGATTTGACCATGTGGCGGCAATACTTTCGGAGGGGACTGTATACTGTGTATATTTATATATGGACAAGCTCATTCAGAGAGAATTTGCACAGTGATTTCACAAACATTGATTTCTCTCAGTTATAAAATAAAACGTTTGTGAATAATTGTGAACGTATCAGCCGAGTGAATATTTGCTCTTGAACGGTCCACTCTGTTTCTGTGACTCATCCTGAAATGGTTTTATTATCAGGTGTTAAACATCAGGACTCTCAGAACTCCTTCCTGGCTTTCCTGAACGCTCCGTCATCTGTGCTAGACCACTTTGAGGTGAGTTTCAAATCAGGATGGGGCAAACACTTTTTCACCGCACTGTAAACTGTTGGCAACAAAACAATTAGTCTGAGGCTTCCAGAAAAGCATTCCCTCGGGTCATCAGCAAGATTAAATCCCAATGCAATGCAATACAACATCCATATGTGGTCTGGAGTCCAAGTGAGCAAATCGTCGGCGTGGTAACGACTGCTTCGTGACAGACCACATCACACCACTCCATCAGTGATTATATTTCCTTTAACATCACACCCCACTGTGTTTTCTTCCTTAGATGACTGAGATCTCTACCTTCTTTCTGTTAGTGATTCCTGCCTCAGTCTCTTGTTTGAGCTGATGTGTTTGTGCCACGGTCCAGAAGAGCCTCCAGAGATTCAAAAATGTTCTTTTCCTACTTTCCTCTCTTTTATCAGCTCCAAAACCCATTAAACCCTGAATCCCAGCTTAGACACTTTGCCATTGTTGTTGTACAAATGACTAACGTTTCTTTAATTCTGTCTTTTCGAAGCGCTCACCATCGTGGGGTCCAGGAAGCAAAGGCCGACGTGTAAGACTCAGATTTGTTGCTGAGTGGATTTCATGGCTCATGTGATCTCCTCTCATGTTTGTGTGTTCTGTGTATGGCATGAGTGGTGGTTGTGTGTACTCTATTCTATACTGCATGAAAAGATTTCTAATTGAAATTTTTCTGAGGTTCGGTCATTATGTTTTTTTCTGCCCCACGGCTGATGCATTTAGAAAGCTGGTATTTTATATTTATTATTTTATATTTGCACGCCCTGCTATTATGTGGCTCATGGTTTTGCGGTTGAGTCCTTTTCCCCTTTTGGTCCTGCATGTAGGGGTGTTTTGGATTTTCGGGGTGCGTTGTGTTTCTTTTGGCTTGAAGCCTTTGCATTTTACTTTGTTGAGCAGTATGGGTGTAACCAAAAAGCCACATGAAAGTACACGTGTGTTTAAATGTTGGGTTAAGGGTTGGTCATGTGTTAATTCATGGACACTGTTGGGTATATTACTGAGGAAACACAATCCAGCACTGACGAGAGATATAATCGCTAATGTTATCCTGAGATTATCTTATCTCTGTGTGTGTGTGTTTTGTTACTGTTGAACTACTTCTCATTTATCTTATTAAATTGATTTCATATAAAGCTGTATCAGCGTCAGAATTATTGGCACCTGTGGTAATGGATAAAAAAAAAAAGATTATAGAAGACCATGTCTTTGTGGTAACTGAATAGAAATGAGCACCCAGTGGCCACTTTATACCTACCTCACACCATATTCAGTTACTTACTGTAGTCTTTCTGTTATTGGGCATGGTTTGTCATCCACCCTGTACTCCATCCATCAGTGGAAATGGACTTCTGAGAAGATGTTATGACACTGACAAGGAGTTTATTAGGTTTAAATATTAACACAATTACTGGCCACTTTATTAGAAACAACAGCATTGTTGGTGCTCAGAAAATCCTCCTCTAGCTCTTTTATCAGTGTCAGGGTCTGACCACAGGGCTTTATGGGCTAGTGGACTGTTTCTTAGCCCAACACTGCCACTGTGTTTGATTCACACATACCACTAAGACGCCACTAGCGTGGCAATGTTGCTGATGTGTTGAGAATAGCATAGATGGGACATGGGTGTGTAAGTGTATACCAGAGTACTGCATCCATATGATAGGCTTAGCCTAAAAAGAGTGTACATAACCGATATTTTATTATTAGGTTAATGTTGTTAAACATTTCTTATTAAAATGACGACATAAACATTAGATTAAATCAGGAGGACAGAAGGAAATACGTTTTAGAACACAGCAAGATATCTTTATTATAATTAAATTTATCCAGCGTTTCCTACTATACGAATAAAATAAAACAAATATAAGAGTATTAAACCTATCTCTAGGCTTTTTAAAAATATTAATTTCAAGCTTAAAATGTTCTTATTCGATTGTTACATAATTTTGCTTCTTTCTAGAAATAAATGCTACAAATGAACACGTTTATCTGGCAATATATAAGATTATTTCCACAAGAAAAAAATGTCTAGAGATATGTCTTAATAATCTCAAATCTGGCTTATTGTACACTTATAAAAATACATACTAGATAAATTTGAATATATTCAAGATATTTTCACTTGTCATATTTATTACCTCTAAACATATCTAATGAAACCACATGGACAACATTTCCATCTAAGCTGTTATCTAGTTTATAGGCCCAAAAGTTCACTATTAATAATCAACTATTAACAACTAATAATATTATTAATAATTATTCATAAGCAATGTTAATGAATAAGTAATGTCCTCAGTTAATCCAGATTACGGCCCAACACTGTGCACTGAATTCAGTTGATAGAGGTGTACCATTATGAACAAAAGATGATGTCATTCCTCCACCTCTCTCTCTCTCTCTCTCTCTCTCTCTCTCTATCTCTCTCTCCAGATTGACTCAAGTGACTTTACTCCCTATAATACTTCATCACGAGATGAAGAATCCAAATCACGCCACATGTCCCGCTCACGCTCGCCATCCACTGCTAGTGACATGGAGCCAATAGAGGTAATTTGGAGCATACTCCCTGCCTACTGTAGGATACGCTGTGGTCTCTGACACTACAGAATGGCACTGACGTACTTTGTTTTTCTCCTTCTGCAGCTGATGGATCACTCATCACGTTTTCACACCCCGACTAGCAGATCCAGCTACAGCAACCAGGAGCACTCCTCTAATAAAGTAAGCACATGGATTGCACTCTCACTGAACAATATTTGGTTGTAGTATATGAAAAATGTAATATTACAAGTGTTCATTACTTTGTTATGTTACTTATTTTGTATTCATGATGAAGTTCTTGCTAACTAATAGTTAATATTAATCTAAAAAGTTACCACCTCTATTCTGCAGCCCAAGCCTCATCAGTTTGCGGTGAAATCCTTCAGTGTTCCCACCAAGTGTAATTACTGCACCTCGCTGATGGTTGGCCTCATGCGGCAGGGCTGCACATGTGAAGGTGAGAGAGAGAGAGAAAAGAGAGAGAGAGAGAGAGAGAGAGAGAGAGAGAGAACAATGGTGGACAAATTGCTATTCCAGGCATATGGTACACACACATTATATGTTCAAAGTGTTCTTTTCAGGTTATTTATGATTGCCCAGTGGACAGGTAGGAGGATTTTATTAAGGTAGTGTGGAATAAAATTGTCAAATCAAGATTTGGTAATTTGGTAGACTCTTACCCACAAACACTGAGTGCTGTAATACAGGCAAAAGATGCTTTGAAAAAAGTATTAGTAAGGGTTGCAGATACTTACATAACAGGTTGTTGTTGAAATTATAATTTCTCCACTTATTAAGTGATTAGTCATCAATATATGTAATGTTTGTTATATCTGATTCACTGCTTATAGATGCTTTGGCAAGATGGTATAGAAAGCCTGGTACTGATTGATTTTGTTTTTGAAATTGAGTGAATGACTGAGTAAGTGAGAGAGTGAGAAAGAGTGAGAGAGAGGGAGGAAAATTGTATTGTTCTTGGCTATGATTATATAACCCCAATTCCAAAAACATTAGGACACTGGGTAAAATGTAAATAAAAACCGAATGCAATGATTTGTAAATCTCATAAACCCATATGTTATTCCCAAGAGAACATAGAAAACATTTCAAATGTTTAAACTGATGAAATGAACAATTTTAAGGAAAAAATAAGGTAATTCAAAGTTGCCTTTTGTCAAATTGAAAATGATCTTGTTTTTTCCTTAAAATGGTTCATTTCCTCAGTTTAAACATTTGATATGTTTTCTACGTTCTACTGTGAATAACATATGGGTTTATAAGGTTTGCAAATCATTGCATTCTGTTTTATTTATATTTATTTACATTTTACTCAGCGTCCCAACTTTTTTGGAATTGGGTTTGTAAATTAACATAAAGACCCAAAGAAACTTTTGTTAATATAGTAGTTATTCCCATGTAGAATTCTTTAAGATTCCTTCTGTGATAATGCCGAGTCGTTTCTAATGATCTTTCATTTTCCTCTGTCCTTTCAGTGTGTAATTTCTCCTGTCATGTGATGTGTGCGGATAAGGTTCCCTCTGTGTGCCCCATCACTCCTGATCAGACCAAAGGCCCATTGGGTATCGACCCGCTGCGGGGCATTGGCACTGCTTATGAAGGCTATGTGCGGGTGAGATCCAGTACTCAGAAATGTTTATACCTGGTGTCCAGTCAGGAATTAAATGGCACTTTAAGACCCTTGATAGTTTCTGTACGCTAGGGGGGGCTAGTGATAAACTCTCACTCAGAACCTGTCTTTTAAAAATCTCACCTGAATTAACATGCCATTTTCTGAAAGAAAAAAAAATCAAAAGAATTTCACCACTTAACCAGAATTCGTTTTTTTTTAAAACCATCTGTGTGTGTGTGTGTGTGTGTGAGAGAGAGAGAGAGAGAGAGACAGCGAGAGACAGCACAAGAGAGAGATTTTATAACTTTATTCACTGAGGATTTTATCAAATTGATGTAACTGTGCAGTGACGCGCTGTATCCCTCAGGTGCCGAAGCCCACAGGGGTGAAGAAGGGGTGGCAGCGTGCTCTCGCTGTAGTGTGTGACTTTAAGCTGTTTCTGTATGAGCTTGGCGAGGCCAAAACTACTCAGCCCAGTGTAATCGTCAGCCAGGTCATCGACATGAGGTGAGCAGGAATTCCAGTGCCAGCAAATAATTTTTGTTGTTGATTTTTTAGTTTTATCTGACGTCTCACTCTTGCTTGTTCAGGGATGAAGAGTTTTCAGTGAGCTCCGTCTTGGCCTCGGATGTGATCCACGCCAACAGGAAGGACGTCCCTTGCATATTCCGGGTACGAGGACTTTTTTGCTCTCCTTGTGTGTGTTACACATTGTACAAGTATTATACAGTAACTCTTTTCCAGTATCAAATGAACATCTGTATATGGTATCAGGTAGCAAAAGTACCTAAAAAGTTTAGATCTACAGCCAAGAGTAATTAAAATAATTGCAAGCTCTGTATCCCAATACTGTGCTTTGAGCTCAATTGTGTACCCTGCCTTGTGCACAGGGATATAGGCTCCCTGTAACCCTGTGTAGATAATACAACTTTTACCATGTATACACAGATGGAATACAGTTTTACAAACTTGCATGTTTTGCCTTTTCCACAGGTAACGTCATCTCATCTGTCCTCTTTGTGCCAGAAGACATCCATCTTGATTCTGGCTGATAGTGATCACGAGCGCACCAAGTGGGTCAGTCTGCTGCTTGAGCTGCACCGCATTCTCAAGAAGAACAAGCTGAAGGATCGCTCTGTCTATGTGCCCAAAGAAGCCTATGACAGCACGCTCCCTCTCATCAAAACTACGCAGACTGCTGCTATTATAGGTCCCGCACTAATGCACATCCAACACTACACTACAAAACTACACGGCTCCTCTTAGATGGCTTTTCCTTTTTTGGTATTCTACACATTTATGTGGTTTTTATTAAGTACATGATGGTGTTTTTTTTAATTGTTTTCCCTCATTAGACCACGAGCGTGTGGCTCTAGGTAACGAGGAAGGCCTTTACGTGGTCCACGTCACCAAAGATGGTAAGTTGACATGTCTGTATTCTTTGAATGCTGCAACGTTTAACTTTTTTGTATGCATAGTAACTGTGTACAGATAAAATTATGCTCTGTGTCTTTAAATTCTTCTGCATAAGCCATGAAATTCATAGTTTATGAAATTTGGCACAAACCAAATAAGCAAAATGTATCTGAACTTCCACACTGATGCGACACCTTTGTCGCACACACAGAGATCATCCGTGTGGGCGACAACAAGAAAGTGCACCATGTGGAGCTGATGCCTTCCGAGCAGATGCTGGCTGTGATCTCAGGCAGAAACCGACATGTGCGTCTCGTGCCCATGGTTGGCCTTGATGGCCGCGACACCGACTCCTTCAAACTGCTCGAGACTAAAGGGTGTCAGCTGCTGGCTTCAGGAAAACATCACCATGCTGCTCACACGTGCCTGTGTGTGGCCATGAAGCGTCAGGTCATCTGCTACGAGATCAACAAGAGTAAGGCAAGGCACCAGCGCCTCCGAGAGATTCAGGTAACCACCGTCACGAGGGTTTTTTGGTACATTAAAAAAACAAACAATGTGTGTAAAATTTGTTGGTGTATTTTATACAGTAGACATTTCTAGAACTAGCCCGCTCTCAGTAGTGTATTTTTATTGCATTTATCAATGAGCTTTCCTCTTTAGTTTAGTTTTTATTTATTTATTTATTTATTTTTAATGTAAGGCTTCTACTAATGCTTAACTCTACGTGCAGTTAAAGCTGAGTTGCTTAGCTCTGCACCTTAAATTGAAAGTGAAACATGAGCTAATGGTTGCAATAAAGAATTGAATTGTATTTTTAATGTACTTTATGCAACTCCTGTAAAAGCCTCACACACCACATACTGTATAACAGCATAAATATATCACACTTATTAATGAAATACATAAATACATTGCTAAGTAATAAAAGTAGTAAGAGAAAAAGCTATATAAAGTAATAATTACTATGGGAACAAATAATATTTTTAGCCATGGTGACCAAGTTTAAATGCGTAGTTAAAATCGTTCAATAATGTGTAAAAATACTGTATGTTCAGGGATTTGATTATACTCGTGTGTGTTTGCTGACTGCGTTCTGGACCTGATTATTTATATTTATATTCAAATGATTGTGGAATCTAACAGTTAATTACAACCAGCTCAAATCATCATGATCAACACATGCAATTGGTTAGGTCAGTGGTTTTCAAAGTGGAGGCCTCCAGGGGGCGCCCGGGGGGCCTCAACAATTTGGTGTGAAAAAAAATTCTCACTCTCAGACAACCACACACAATCAATTCCTAATATAATGTAATGTAAAGATGTCAGATGTAATTATTCATAAATAAAGGGGGGATATATTTCAGAAGTCTGTTTTTTAATGTGTTTTAAAGACATCTTGCAAAAGGGGGGCCTCGGTCAAATGTTAATACCATTTTGGGGCCTTGCCATGGAAAAGTTTGGGAACCACTGGATTAGGTCATTATGAAAGAATTAGGATGGATCTACTAGAGTTTACAGCACTTTTTATGGAGGCCATATTCCTCAGTCATTATAATTGTCATTATAATTCTTTGTAAGTTGCTAATGATTCATTACAGGCAATTTATACACGCTAATCGAGTGCTGCAGAAATGAGTCCTAACACCAGGAAATGAGTTAGCATTTCAGCACTTCCTGTTCTATCATCCAGAAGTCAATGGGTTTTTTTGGATGGGTTTTTGGTTAAATGCTTGGAATAAGGTCTGTGGTTAATATAAGCCCAGGATTTTTACATGTTTTATTCTATGACATAAGTAATACCCCATGTGTGATTTTGTTAAGATTGTACGTGTCTTGAAATAGACTTGATGAGTGGCTAAATCGGAGACTGGTGGGAACATTAAATGTCATCACGCTGAACAGGAAAATGCATCTACTACAGCCTCGTTGTGTTTATACTCATGCTCTTTCAAACTATTTCAAACTCAAACTTTCCAACTTTTAGATCTGTTCATTTATAGTATTTTCCAATTGTTGTGTTTTTAAAAAAAATACAGATTCAAAGAGTCATCGCTGTAGTTCGTTTTAGTAGAGCAACTATGGTGCAGTTAGTTTATAGCCTAACTTTAGCTTTTTATTTCTGGTGATTGTATTTAGGCTTCAAAATTCATAAAGGTTGTGTCTACTTGTGAAGAGTATCTTGATGAACAAAATGTGTAAGAATCATAAACTTTTGTTGGTCACAGAGCTTATTTTCTGCAATAATCTGAAAGCCATTTTGTTGAGGGAACTGAGGTGATGCTAACTTCCTGGTTAGCCTACAGAAATACCTCATCCCTGCAGGACTCTATAAAGCTTGTGCCATATGTCACATGGCATCATAATAGTCACATTCATTACAAGATTATTTTAAGAGAAACCCCAAAAGTACACTTATTTCAAATTAAAAACCCATGTCCCTTGGTTGTTCCAGGTGCCAGCGGTGGTGCAGTGGATGGCGTTTTTGAGCGACCATCTTGTGGTGGGCTTTCAGGGTGGCTTCATGTGCTACAGCCTGGCTTCAGACACTTCTCCTGTTAGCCTCCTTCACCCTGACGATCACACGTTGGCCTTCATCACGCAGCAGGGCATGGACGCATTGTGTGCCGTGGAAATCTCCAGCAAGGAGCTACTGCTGTGCTTCAGTTGTGTGGGTGTCTGTGTGGACTTCCACGGCCGACGCTCACGCCAGATGGAGCTGATGTGGCCTGCTGTTCCCACCTCCTGCTGTGAGTGGGTCAGACTTGCCTTAAAAATCAGAGTTAGTCTAATCTAGAGGCATGATGAGATCAGGAACTCTAAAGGAGTCATACACATGATGCTGTACAGGTATAGATGATGTCTCTAAACTCCAATGCACAAGTACAGTTTAACGTGAGTAACATGTATACACTGCAAGTGAAACTATCTTAAATATAGTAAAATTTCCTATTATTAGAAAAAATACATTCAGGCAGATGTATGATTATGAAACCTATTTCTAGACATTTTCATCATTTAAAGTTAAAAATAACCTTGTTCTATTGGCTGATATATATATTTTTTTGTAATTTTAAGCATTTATTTCCAAAAAAAAAAAAAGAAAGAAAGAATCTAAATCATCTGATAATAGAATAAGAAACTTTTAAGCTTGAAATAAGTAAAAAAAAATTCTAGAAATAGGTTTAATAATCTCATATTTGATTTATGGTAATCTCATAACAGTAAATACTAGAATACATTTTATTTTATAAAGATAATATCTAACTAAAGCAACAAAGAATTAAAGCGAATTATGTCACTCTTTGTTCACATTTGTGCATCTACTGAACACGCTGCAGGCTACAGCGCCCCCTACCTCTCAGTGTACAGCGAGAACGCAGTGGACGTGTTTGACATCAACACCATGGAATGGATTCAGACCATTCCTCTCAAAAAGGTATAAGTTGTTTCCCTGTAATGCCTCAGAATCATAATTACAGGAAGAATCATTCATCTGTAGCTCCTGTAGATCTGGATTTTTCCAACATAAATCACAAAGCGTAATTAAGCTGCGGTTCTTAAGATGTAGCAGGGTAACGTATTGGAAACTTTAAACGTATATTATATGCCCAGATGCGGCCATTGAACACGGACGGCTCTCTGAATCTCCTCGGCTCGGAAACAGTAAGGCTCATCTACTTCAGAAACAAGACAGCGGGTAACACGCAATCCTCAGTTCACCTCAGTTTAGTTTGAGGTGTGTGTTTCTGGTGTATAATCTCAGTGTGTGTGTGTGTGTGTGTGTGTGTGTGTGTCAGAGGGAGATGAGCTGGTGGTGCCAGAGGTGTCGGATAACAGCCGCAAGCAGATGGTGCGCAGTATGAACAACAAAAGACGCTTCTCATTCCGCATACCTGAGGAGGAGAGACTACAACAAAGGAGGTACATGAAGGCACACACACACACACACACACTACAAAAGGGTGACATGTTTCACTGAGTGTATTGCAGAGCAGATTGCCTTTTTGCGTCACTAGATGTTACACTATTATGCTATAACAGTATCCATTTCAGTCTTACACAGCAGCTGTTTCATCATATTCATGATTATACTGAGTTATATTCTACAGAAGGTATATTATAAAAAGGTACAAAACTATGCTGCAAAAATATGTAGCCATGTGGAAACTCCCCAGCTCCAATAACCCCCTACTCTTTATATAGATAGAGAGATAGATACAGTCCCATCTGAAACGATTGGAACGGCAAGGCCATTCCATTTGTTTTTGCCGTAGACTGAAGACATTTGCTCAGTTGGATTATTTATCCTCCTGGAAAGGAGACTGAAGGGAGAAAACCCCCTGAAACAAACAACAACTAAAAGAGGCTACAGTAAAAGCAACACAAAAGAAGAATACAACAATTTGGCAATGTCAGTGAGTCACAGGCATGATGGAGTTATTGAAAGAACGGGATATGCAACCAAATATGAAGTTATTTACTTTAATTTACTTCACGACTTATCTGTTCCTATACTTTTGCTTGCCTAAAAATAGGCTAAGTTCTATGTTTTATGTGTTGAACGCATCTAGATGTAAATATCAAGAAATAAAAGCTGAAATCTCAAACCAAAATGTCTTTGGTGTAGAGCACAAACTAATGAACTAGCCTAGCTGTTCCAATAGCTTCGAAGGGGACTGTGTGTAGGTGTACTCCTTCATTGTATTGATCACAAGGGAAATATTGGGGAAATATGTGATATGGGATATAAGAACACAATGAGCTGTTTTAGTTTAATACTTGCTTGTCATGTCTGTGCACTTTGCAATGATTTAACATGGAACACATGTTCATAAAGTGTATGGTGATTTTATGAAGATACACTGTATGGCCAAAAGTTAGTAGACACCTGACCATCGCACACATATGCACTTGTTGAACATCCAGTTCCAGATTTATTCCGCTTTTGCTGTTATAATAAGCTCCACTCTTCTGGGAACGATTTTTGGGCGTGGCTGTGGGGATTTGTGTTCATTCAGGTACAAGAGTATTAGTGAGATCACACACTGATGTTGGGTGAGGAGGTCTGGGGTGCAGGTGTTGAGGTCAGGGCTCTGTAGAGCTCTCTTTGTACATGAAGCCATTGGCATTCTGGAACAGGTTTGGGCCTCTTAGTTCCAGTGAAGAGAAATTGTAAAGCTACAGCATACAAAGACATTCTATACAAGTGTGTGCTTCTGGCTTTGTGGCAACAGGAAGGTGTCTTTGCGACTTATGGCCATATAGTGTATTATTGGTAAATGGCACTTATATAGCGCTTTTATCCAAAGTGCTTTACACTGTCTAATTCACCCATTCATACACACACACTCAATGGTAGCAGAGCTGCTAACTTGCCATCGGGAGCAACTTGGGGTTCAGTGTCTTGCCCAAGGACACTTCGTCATGTGGAGTCACCCGGGCCGGGAATCGAACCGCCAACCCTACGATTAGTGGACAACCCGCTCTACCACCTGTGCCCAATTATTATTGCACTTATTTACTATGAGAGTCAAAAATCTGGCCATCGATGCAGCACCTGGTGCTGTTTTCACTGCATGTATTTTCCCTATAAGGAAAATAGCCGTTAAAGAATTATGTCACCTGTAACAGCTTAAAAATGTAAATATTTCTGTGTAAACCAACTCAAGCAAAGGTTATGCCATCTAATCCCCACTAGATTAGCAGCATTAGTGTTCTTGAGTGCAGTATTTTACTATGTCCTGTGTATGTCTCTAGAGAAATGCTGAGGGACCCTGAGAAGAGAAGCAAGCTGATCTCCAACCCCACCAACTTCAACCACGTGGCTCACATGGGACCTGGAGATGGCATGCAGATTCTTAAGGATCTACCGATGGTAGGAGACTCTGGTTTAATGAACACTGGCCAGTTGTTGTAGTGGTGTGTGTTCTGAAGTGTATTGGTGAGCAATGATGCATTTTTACAAAATGTTGCGTGGGAGAATGAAATGGCGCCGTGAAACAGTAGGCGTAATAGTGCAGCCTAGTTCAGCAATTAATATGGGTGCTATCTACTAACCTTGGCCTTGACCTTGTCCGATGTCTCTTGTTCACTTGTGCTAAGAATATTTACTGTATTTGTACATTAGGCACATGTAACAGGGCTCAGACAAAATTTGACACAAATTCTCCAATGAATTGCCTGTATCTCACTCTCTTTCCTGCAGAACGTGCGCGCCCAGGAGAACCGGTCAGGCTTCAGTGCCTCAGTCAGTATCCCATCCTTAACGAAGAATCGGACTGAACCCGGTCGTTCCATGAGCGCCAGCAGTGGCCTGGGTATACGTGAGTTTCTCCATCTTCCACATGCTAAAACCATCCTAAGTCTTCTACTGTATAAGTCCCTAAGGCGAAATTCCTTTTCCCTCCCTCTGTACTTCAGCCATGTAAATTAGCAATGTAAATATAAATATTTATTTATTTTAATATTGTATTCAATATTATTATTATTATTATTATTATTATTTGTTTAATTCCATGTTGTCATTATGTTTGCTAACTCACATGAATTAATATAGCCCAGAATTGCTTTAGCTGTGATGCTGCAAAGCAGTATGATCCATTTAGTAATCCATGATTACATACCTATGTATTATTTATAGGATTCAGATTAAATTTGAATTATTCAGTATGTAGTTATGGGATTAAAACATGTTAGTCTGAACCCATCAACAGGAGTTAAACAAGGGCTTAAACAACGTATTGTACACCGAATTGCACACCTACTTTTTTACCACACTAGTGGCTTTTATTCAGCATTCAACATGTTATAATACTTTATGCATCTGCTCAAGGAAGCAGCACCCCACCAAATTAAATGCATTATTGCTTAAAGACAATATGTAACATAATGCATAAAATTCTGCATACAGGTCAAGAACTTTAGTTAATTTTTACATCAAACATCAGAATGGGATCTCAGTTGAAGATTGGAAAAACACCTGGTCTGTCCAGTTTTGGGTGAGCCTGTGTACAGTGGATTCTCAGATTCTCGTTCTTGGCTGACAGGAGTCGAACCTGATCTGGTCTTCTGCTGTTATAGCTCATCCACCTCAATATGTGACACATTGTGCATTCTGAGACCTTTTTCTGCTCACCACGGTTGTAAAGAGTGATTATTTGAGTTATTGTGGCCTTCCTATCAGGTTGAACTAGTTTGGTCATCCTCCTGTGACCTCTCTCATCTACAAAGCATTTCTTCCCACAGAGCTGACACTCACTGGATATTTTTTGTTTTTTGTACCATTCTGTGTGAACTAGAGAGTGTTATCTGTTATGTGTTGACTGCAGGAGAATAGCAGGTATAGAAATTCTCAAAGCAGCCCACCTGGAACCAACAACTGTGCCACGGTGAACGTCACTGAGATCACATGTTCCCTCCGTCTGATGTTTTTTGATGTTAGCTCTTGATCTGTATCTGCATGATTTTAAGCATTGCACTACTGCCACATGATTGGCTGATTGGACAGTTGCTTGAATGAGTGCTGGTAGACTTGCATTGAATGAAATGGAGATGATAAAATAGAAAAATGGTCAAATATTGCACAAACATTTGAACCAAAATGTAAATATTATTTATTGAAGGGTGGGTTTAAGAATGAGTGTTTCGAAACAGCAATGAATATTTGAAGCTTGTAAAACGTCGTTTGACCGATCCTTATTGTTTTAATCCTTTCTGTTTTGTTTGCTGTCTCTGTCTCTCAGGTTCTTCTTCTCAGAATGGCAGCGCTTTGAGGAGGGAGCTCTCGAGCAGTAGTTACAGCTCCAAGCGGCAAACCATGACATCTCCGTCTGAGAGCTCTCTGTCATCAGGTGGAGGCATGGATGCAGGAGACGCACCGCTTTCTCAGTTTGATCGGGATGTGAGTAACATGCCTATGAAAATGAAAAGAAACTTCATGCCTTCCATTCTGGTGGTTAGTGAAAATATCTACATGTGGTGGAAAAAAATCACTTCATTATTCGTTCTATAGATGTCAGTAGAAGAATTTCCTTCAACGTGTCTGTTTAAGACATCAGATATTCCAAAAAAAAAGGATGATCTAAGAAGGATATAGCAGGTTTTAATGGTAACAGCTTCATGTCAGCAAATACCTGATAAGAACTGAACTGACATAAGAGCTGATGGCTTCTTTTAGTCTGTACTCTAACAGCAGGTTCCCAGACAGTCCTGATTCAGCATAGTCATATAGCCAGGCCTGTCCTACTTGAATTTCTCCCATACCCTCCTGGCCAAACTAGACAAGTCTGGCTGTCATTCATCATCCCTTTCAGGCATATAACGCGCCTCTACTGGGGCCTTAGCTCCAGAATTTCCAGCATTAGCATTTTGTATCCTTTCCCTTGGTGTGGAAGCCAATTTTGGGCTCTCAGTGTGCCTTTCCTTCCCAGTGGCAGGCTGTCTCGCCCTCGGAGAAGACGCCCGATCTGAAACGGGCGTTAAGGACCCTGCTTAGTAAGATGAAGGTAAAGTTGATCCACTCGGCATTAAAAACACCCTCTCATTCCCTCCGCCAGAGCAAACACATTACTGCTTTTCCTTTTTTTTTGTTTCTACTAAAGTCCTCAGTCTCTGATTGTCAAATCCTCATAACTCCAGGATTGTGCTAAGTTCTTTTTAAAATGATTATTATTTTTTAAATTTACATATACTTTCAAAGTGGCACGCATGCTCTACCTCCATCCTGTACCTCCAAATTGGCATTAGGGGAGAAGCACAAAAGAAAATGCGATACATTTTCTTCTTGAGGCTGATAGAACACATTCAGGGCTCTGCATGCATTTAAAAGAAGCATATTGTGTTAGCAGGAGCACCACCTCCCTTTACATTTTATTTCAACACTTCCGAAATGCTGTGTTTGAGGACGGACACTTTTGCAAATGCCAGCAGGAATGTATGACTCGTGATTAAACTGAGCAGTTTAATTACAGTTTCCTGTCAAATACCCAAGCTGTTGTTGCAAAGTGCTTTGTTCCCCAAAACAATCTATGCTCTATAAACACGGCATAGCAGTGCTAAACTCATTATTGGGAATGAAGTGCACTTTTTATATCACCGAGCTTTCTGCCATTTTCAACATCAAGAAAAAAGAATGGAAGGAAAACAGGACGAATAATACATTCATATATTCTGATGGTTGAATTTAAAAACAAATAAACACAAATCATTACTTTTAAAAGCAGCTCTTTTTGGCAAAGCAAATTACGGCTTGTAATTATTTGACATTGCCATTACAACTGCCAGTCTTGCATTTGGTATTTCGCCACACTTATTGATCTTGATGTTGAAAAAGAACTAAATAAGGTGTATGAACACATTGTGTGTGACAGCGCTGAGCTAATCGCAACTCTCATCCAGATTCATTCATTCTACTTGAAGGCTGGGATTTCAAAGGATATACGCTGATCCTTTGAGAAAATATGAACCCAGACCTCAAATATTTATGAGATTTATGCATGTGCAGATTGAGGCTTTAAATATGCATCTCATACGCACCTTTAGTAGCTGTACTGTTTATACTACACTGATTATAATACATGTCTCTGCTTCTTTTGTGCAGCTGCAGTTACGTGTTGCGTCTGTGCTGATTTCAGGAATCAAATGCAGTTTTACTTAATAAGCATAAATCATTTAACCTGTAATGGGTCATTGAGGTGCCATTTAGCTCTTGTAACTTGGAACAATCACCCCCAAAACTGAATCTAAACAAACATGTAATTAATGGTTAGCAAATAGACATAGAAATGTATTTAGCATTCATGCTCCTGGCCTGAGGTCATTAAGGACATTCTAATTATTGATTACATTTTTATGATGTTGAGGAACAGGGTTGTACTTTGAAGTCAAAGTGACTTCAAAGTACAACCCATTAATCATGGGTTAATTAATCACAATATCAATGAAAATAAAGAAAAGAAGAATGAGGACATTTTTCTTCTCATAATCTTCAGGAAATTCGGATGGTGCGATTTCCTGTTGTGACTTGCGGAATATTCCAAATATTTCTCAGGGGTGAATGTGTTCAGATAACAGGGATAGGTGAATTTTGTGTGACTAAGACGCACACTGTTCGTAAGCTGGAAAAGGATGTTTCAAGCGTGAGGTGTTAAATGGATTTAAATATGAATGCAAAAATGTGAATTTCCATGATTATATTTGAAGCTAAAATGTCATTATTATGAGCTGGGACAGACAAGTGCTGTTTTCTAAGTACTCTAGATAGATTTTAGTAGTGTTTGAAGTTATTTATCTGAAATGTGCACATAGGGTGTTGGGAAGGACAGTTTACCTTTTACCTTTAACTCACTTACATATTTCTAAACATAATGTCAGTGCAACGCAAAGAGCACCCCATTCGTGGAATTACTCTAACAATAAAGAAACAGATAATTTAATGGTGCGCATGAGGTAGAAAAATGATATGATGGCTTTATTAGACCGTTCAGCCACACAGATGAAAACTGAAAGCAGCATGTAGCCAACGCTTCTTGGCTTAACACTTGTTTTAGTTTTTTGGTTTAACGCTTTGGTTTTATCGGGAATTGCAGGACTCGGACTCGCCGCGTCACTCCACTGCCTCCAACAGCTCGACCTTCAGCAGCCCGCCCAGTCCTGCATCACCGCACAAGACCAAGTCTCTCTCCTTGGAGAGCACGGACCGTGTGGGCTGGGACACATGATGGATGCTTCACAGGACTAGTGGCGGCGTGTCCTTGCCCTGCGCACCTGCCCATATAACTACAACGCAAGCGCTACTGGATCCTCTCTCCTTATTTACCCAGCTTTTCAAGAGAGGAAAATATCTGAGGACATGTGGCTGTCAGCAGGGCTGTGTGTGTGTGTGTGTGTGTGTGTGTGTGTGTGTGTGTGTATGTGTTGGGCCAAGGCATCCATTGGAATTCCTGTCAATCTTGCTCAAAGTGTGACTCGGACCTGAGCCATTTCAGAGACGCACTACATTTGAACTTGATTGAACTGGTGTTTGTATATAAACTGGGGTTTCGGGGTGAACTATTTATTTCTCAGTCCAATATTAGCTGTTTAAGAACAGTTTTTTTCCCACGCATTTTTTATTTTTTTTTGCTCTAGAATGTGATGAGTCTGGAAACCTGATTGATTACTACTTAAACTGCCGTACTGATTGGCTACAGCTTTCTCTTAGCCGATGTAGACATTTGCTACCTGCCTGAAACGCTCAACACTCTCAGACCACACCATAATAACACCACAGATCACATGCCACCTTCAAACTACACCGATATCGTGTCATTGCTGGGGTCACTACCTACATTCCTACTGCAGGATTTCATGAGTGCACTGGATATGCGTCGTCGTGCTGCCAGACACCACTTCAAAACGACAGACTCTGAAAATAAAGCACTATGTACACAGTATAAAGACTAGGACGTGGTTTCATACTATTAATTTTGATGAGTTCTGTTCAATCGAAGCCTTCCACGGTGCACCACTAACCTGTGACGTCAGATTTCCATCACAATAATGTACATAGGCTGAAAGTATAGTATGATATACAATAAGGAAATTCTGTAGTGAGAAAAACAAAGAAACCATCAGCTTATTATTTTAGCTGCATTTTACCTGCATCATTTAATTTCAATAGATTTTTTTTGTAATCTTCTTCCGGAAAACTACAACGTTGTTATTTTATATTTTATCTTGTGAAAAATCGATCAGTGTGCTGCTAAAATTTTAATTTCTTTTCGTTTTCCATGAGTAGATTTGAAACATCCGTGCTGGTTTTTTTTGTCTTATCTATTATGAGACCATAATATGTATCAGCTGAAACAAAGTCATAATATTCGTATAATATATTTTCGCCCACATTTTTACATTCCCAGTTTAAGAACCATAAACGTACGATAACGTCAAAGTTGTTTTGTAAGCAAAAAGAAGTGTGACTGTTTTGATCCTGATAACTGTATATTTACTGCAAATACTTTGCAGAGTAAGCCATCATTAATTAGAATTGCCTTGGTGCCAATGATCTTTTGAGATCTCTCAAGTCCCAAATATATTACACGTAAGACTCATTGACGTGATCTACAGAACGTTGAGATGTTCCCCACTGAAGGCCTTAAGAGCTGGACCCAAGCTTTTGCTCTGGGATCTGTGATGTGATTATGTGCAAAATAGATTTACATGCTTTCTTTCCTGGCAACCATTTCTGACTCCTGTTTCAGTTCAGTTATACTGTGTTGCTGAATAATTGGCACCCTTCTCCAGTGAAAAATTTAGATGCGTGCTCTCATTGACCAGCTCACAACTCAGGATTCGCATTGCATATTGTGTCAGCTGCAGTTCGTATAAGCACGTTAAGGAAGGCATAAAGCAGCTGTTGCACAATTAATGACATTTCTGCAGTAGTCCACATTAGCTCTCTTCACCATCATATATTTTGTTTTGTAATAATTTGTACAGTTCTGCATGCTAGATGTATTCATTTCCTGGTTCTGTTACAGGGCTGTATCATGTTTTGTCACACTTTTGCAAGGTTAAGGGTATTTTCAGTGATGAGAGCTCACTGCTGGCGATTTTTGTTGCTCTGATATCAAGCAGAAGATGAACGAAATCTATGGATAGAATTGATGTATTTCTATAAACAGAAGGTGATGTGACACTGGGGATTTTGTTCTGTTCTGTTATTTCATTTGGCTGAGAAATAACACTGGACCTGCACAAATCGGTCAAATTTCACAGTTTATAAAATTGTACACAACTGAGATCTACTTCATGTTAATGAGACACTGTAAATGAGAACAATATTCATTTTCAAGACCAAACTTTCCTCCTATCCGATAACTATAAAGTGAGACGTAACAGTTTACTCGTCAATTAAACTATTCTACATGAAATGATTCTACGTTTGCAGCAAGCAATTGAGTTTCAGTCTGTCTGTTTGTTTGTTCTGTAATACTGCTCTTTACATGCCAAATGTTTATCGCCAATAAAACATTCATTCACGCACTCCTGTTGTACTTAGTTATGTGAGAAATCGCGTGGAACTTCAGAAAGAAGATGTACTGTATATGTCAGTCTAATCCAAGAAAGTCTACACAAAGTGCAATAGAGGAACAGTGGAACATAAACCTGTTTCCCTCTCTGAAGGTTCTTAAAAAAACATATACAAAATGTACACAAAAGTCTAAGCCTGAACATAAAGCAGCAAGTGCTTCAATACAGTATTAAAAATGTAATATAACAAAAGCCCTTAAGAGTTTACCCTGTCGATACTGAAGCTCTTTGATCGGAGAGCTTTCCTAAACTTCCTGCTGCGTCTGCATTTAATGCTGTATCAGGGCTTGCAGTTCTGATTGATGGCGTCCGTAAGTCATCCCTGAGCAGGAAAAACCTCTTCAGCATGAACGTTTATAAACTTGGCGTTTGTAAAGTTCAAGGAGTGCCTCTGACTTCGTCGGTGACGGAGTGGATACCGTTAACAGGGCCGCTTTGGGCTGCCGGCTGCGTGCTGCTGAGGTCCCGGATGCTGGCGTGTCGTGACTGGCTGTCTAGGCGCTGTGATCCGCCGTGTCGTGATTGGCAGTCCAATCGAACTGTGCTGCCTTGCTGAAGCTGCTCATGCAGGCGGGATACACTGACGTGGGGGAGGCGGAGCTCCTCTGCACCATGGACAGTACAGGCTGTGTACCTGCATTGGGAAACGGAAACAACACAGAGCAAGTGAGTGGTTTCTGCACTGATCTGCATTCTGCTTGCTTTTCACATTACTGAATCATGAGTGAACAACACTGGCCTTCCTACTGAATTTACTTCCAGCTATAATTCCACTAAACTGATTCAGCTAATGGAGTTGCCTGATTGTCTGGGCCTGTGTGTATGAGCAATGCTGAGAGTTGAAACTCTGAGTGGGTCACTGGGCATGTGCACCTCCGTTGCCTCACTTCACAGTGAGTTAGTGGAATGGAGACGTGAATGATGCATTATGTAAACGTGTATGAATAAATTACTTTATCTGACTGTTTACATATTTCCATGAGGACCTATGCTGCATTCCACTGTAGTTGGACCTTGGGAAAAACCTGACCTGTGGCACGGAAAACTGCAATGGAACTCGGAATTAAAAGTCAGGAACTTGGGCAAAGTCCACCTAGCCCGAATTTTCCAACAAAAACAAACCTGGGGGTGCACACGGTCAATGATGAACAGAATTCTCTTTGCATTACTTTCAACTAGAGATGCACCAATACTAAATTTCTCAGTCGAAACCGATACCGATAGTTCTGCCTTGTATGCCTTCTTATAAATTAAAAACAATTAACAATTAATTCCACAATTCTGAAAGAAATGCAAATAAAACTTTATTCTCTCCATTTGAACAAGTTGTTTCACAGTAACTGGTCTCATAAACACAAAACACATTACTCACATTAACATGAACACATGAACTAAACTCTGAAGATTAAAGTAAGATTATTAACTTATTGAATGTTATTCATTCATATTAACATTGACTGAATTCTAAAAAAAACCCTCCTGTTAGTCTCACATTCACTCTCCACAAACAAAACCATTTCTACTTCATAACTGATATAATATCAACTTTTATATATATAAACATTAACTGGATATGAAATACACTACTCTAGAAATATATTTTTCTGTGCAATTTATACTTTTTTGTCAACTCATCTTCATTTAAATCTTTCCACAGTGTACTAGCCCTTTAATTCAGCTCGAGTAGCATGGCAAGAACATTTTTTTGACTCGACACTGAAACTCCCGATTCACTGCTGCAGCTTCCGGTGTAAATTTTTATCAGTGCAGAGATTACAGAGATTACAAACTGCAGTTTTGAGACATCTTCTTTACACACAGCACGAAATCGATGTGTTTTCCCGCCCTCTTTTGATTGACAGGATATAATCAGCCCTGATCATCTGATTTCTTCAAAGGATCGGCTGATGGCCCATAGCAGGTAAAATTGCCTTTATCGGCCGATACATCGGTGCATCTCTACTTTCAACCACATAAAACTTGATTTTACCTTCTATGTAGATTTAGTGTTGTGAAAATGTGTATTAACAGCTTTATAAGGTTAGATTTGTAAAATTATTCCACTGATTTCAGCCCAAATTTACTAACACGATAAAAACATTGTGACAATAAAAAATTTATGAGCAAAAATGAACAAGCCAGTTATTATTATTATACATTATCTCTCTTTGGTAATCACACAGTAATCATTTACATGTACATCTTAAAATTCAGAGATTAGGCATCCAAATATAATTTCCTTCTGGGCATCCAAGCACTGGAATGATTTTAGTGGCACCCTTAGGTTAAAAATAAATGTCTCTTATGTCTATTTTTTCATAAAAAATCAGTTTCACTTTCACAAGGGGAAAAAAGCTCTCCAATTCTGCTTCGACATCATTTCTTGTTTTCATTGTCTAACTGATCTATTTAGTATGCCATTTTTGTAATGTAGGCCTAGTTTAGTCTACATTACAAAGTTTCTACCCATGCACAGCTTTATATGCCTGTACAAATGTCCAGGACCAGTAATTAAGAACAAAATTTACTTAGGTCAGATACAACAATTTCCAGTTTCCACAATGTTTTATGCTATAATCAAGGAAATTTAAAGCAGAGAGGAACAATATGTTCTTGTAATTGAACAATTTGTACTTTTGCTAGAGTGCAAAAATAAGTAAGTAAGAATAAGAAATACGCAAGAATTCCCTCATCTCTGTAGCACTTGTTTGTTAACTACCTCGATCAGGTTACGGAAATCCAACGAGGTATTCAGGTAATTGGAGTGGAGAGCGAAGTGCAGCAGCCGGAATGTATTACATGCTCCTTACACGCTCACATGCCCTGTTAGCCGAGTTACACTGCATAGGTTCTCTCTAATGACAGCAGTAATACAGATCACAACATTTCACTTCAGGTCATTTTGTCTTGTTCTGTCTCAAACCTGTTATTAAACTGAAATGGCCGTTTTGGAGCCAATTCAGAACTATGCTCTCAAGGAGTCAAGCCTGAAAACTCTGCTCACCAAATACTCATGGCACTCATAAATAGTTATATATAATACTTTAAACATACAGTCATGCTGCTCTGTAATCATCGTGCTCCCTCACCTGCCGTCGTGAGACTGGCGCCGGCTGCTGTGGAAACTGCTGGCTCTGCTGTGCATGCTGCTCGGACGGCTGCTACCGCTGTGTGCCTCATCCAGCATGGCCAGGTGGGTGGAGGAGGCATGGGTGGAGGTGCCCTGTGTGGAGGTGCCACGGGATTGACGAACCACGGTAACTCCAGGCTCGCGGAGCAGCAGCTGAGTAAAGTCAGGCTCCTGCAGTACCTGTTTACTGTCGTGCACCACAGTGCTGGTGTGCAAAGGGAAAAAAAAAGAAGAAGTCAGAGATAGAACATGAGGAGGAGTGGAGGGAATAGAGACATGCAAGAGCAGGGGAGGACAAAAAGGAAGCGCTACTTTTTTATAATTAGCAATTGTTGATAAATTCATTTTACCTGTATCTGAAAAAAAAACTGTGTCCATTTGCATAAAAAAACAATAACACAACTGGACAATTAGACTGGACACTGCTATTTTAGGCCATTTTGGGTAGGGACGCTCAGATCACTCGGCCGCCGATCGGACTCGTTCTATGACTCGATCGGTAGTCTCTAAATCTGGCCGATCTCACAAACAGATTGCAATCTGATGACGTAAAACACATGATCACATTAAACCTTAGCACCACAGTCGTGTCATCACCAGTGTGGAAATATTACGAGGTCTCAGGAAACAATGAACAATTCGCCATTTGCCGTGTATTTTAAAAAGGCCTATTAAAATGTTCATTGTAAAATGAATATTATTTGATTCTCAATTAAAACAACAATTTACAACATTTCTGTAAATAATATAACCAAGGCAACATTTGTCGTATTATTTTATCTGAAAAAAAAAAGGTTAACAGTAATGGTCAACAGAACGCTTACATATCACTTATATAAAGCTTGAACGATTGGGATCGGAATCTTGATGACAAGAAATCCAATAATCGTATCGGCTGCAAAAATCCTGATCGGACCTAATTTTGGGGACAACTTATGTTTTCAGGAGACTCACTCTTTTTTGTGATGGCCATGAAAGAAGCTGGCCCACTCAAAGCAGGTCTTCTTACTGCCCACCCAAAAGACAGAGGGGATGCCCACCACCAGCATCATCAAGTACTTAATGAGGAACAGGGCAACATTTGGCCTGCTTATCTGCTCCACCTGTACAGACAACAGTCCAACAGTTAGATGTCATCTAATATTTGACTAATTATAATGTCACTGAAAGTGACACTTGAAATACTCTCCTAAAGAGCCTCAATTTGTTAGGCACAATATTAAAACGAGAATGTTTAAATATAAAAAATCCCAATGGCATCGTATAATTCATATTTCTGAAAACAACTGGACTGAATCGAGTCACGGTATCCATGCGCTCCCACACTGACTTGGATGACCTTGGAATGGATGAATAAATGATGCAATAAATTGAAAATATTTGATGTGTAATTATTAAATACTAAGTTTACACACATTCATTCTTTATTTTTAAATCCCCCCACATTTTAGAATAATAATAAAGTCATCAAAACTCTGCAATAACACAGATGGAACTAACACTAACTTTGAGTGTATAGAAGAGTGGTATAGAAGTGTAACTGTAAAAAAAAAAAATTATTCACTATAGATGATAATTACTACTAATAATATGGCATACTTACTGTACTGTATACTACAACAAAGTTATCCTGTATATATATATGCACACACACACACACACACACATTATATATATATATATATGGAGTAATGGGGCCCTGTTAAAAACAAATTTAATGGCTCAGCAGGCACATGCACACAGGCACACGAACACACACACACACACACACACAGTGTAGATTGTTTTGTCTCAGTGCACGGCAAATCAGTGTAAACTGTCTTTTCCAATCCAGCTGCCTCTCGGTTGTACACATACAGCTGCTTCTGTTTATCTACTGCACCGAATTCATGTTATCAGTCAAAATCTACATTATAGACTATATGGGATCTGGGCAAATTAGTACATGACATGAAAATGGTAATACAAAAAATTCAGTATAAAGTTTCACTACAATCTATTTTGGGTGACTTTACATACATTACCAGTAAGGAATCTTCTCATGGAGATATGAGAGAAAAGGCAAAATGTGAGAGAGAGAATGAGAGAAAGAGAGAGCTACATATAAAGCGAGTGCTTGAATGCATGTGTGTGTAAGAATATTTAATTATTAAGAGCTAATGGAAAAGATTAGGAGTTGGCTTGATGCTTGTGGGTAACCGCAGTGATGCATTATGGTAAGTGCAGTACTAGACATCACTTACTGAATACCATTTGTCTACGTAAATATATGACTGAAATAAATTTGTGAAAATATTAGAAAAAAAATATGTATCTTGTAAACACTTTGTGTATCCTACCTTGAACGGGCAGGGGATGTGGTAGTTTCTGCACTGCTCCTGCACCCATGTTATCTCCCACACTGGCCTGTAGCTCTGCTCGTACATGAAGCAGCCAATCACCGTCAGCAGCGGCACCAGGTACAGCACGGAAAACACGCCTATGCGAATCATGAACTTTACCAGCTTGTCTTGATTCTCCTTGTCCAGGGGGATCTCCATACGCACACGGTTCAGTGCCACAATGCCAGCCAACAGCAGCACAACTCCAGCAGTCACAGCCAGAGCTAGAGGGGCCAGGAGGAACCAGCGCAAAGCGGTGAGATCGTAAAGACCCACAAAGCACACACCACTCACACCGTCACCCTCCACCCTGTTCAGCGCCATGAGTGTGACAGTTAGCACGCCAGGCAGTCCCCAGGCTACTGCGTGGAAGAGCAGTGCTTTCTTCTCGATCGCCTCACTTCCCCACTTGGGTACAGCAGCCAGGAACCATGTGACAGTGAGCACAACCCACCACGCACTGCCAGCCATGGTAAAGAAGTAGAGGGCCATAAAGAGCAGCGTGCATGCTTTGTTATGTGAGCCCTGTGTGACAGTGGCAGCACGGAAATGACCTGGTGCCACCTTGTTGCATGCCACGCGCTCCTCCAGTAGGAAGCCCATGAAGAAGACCAATGATACCATCATGTAGCACACGGAGTAGAAGACAATGGGACGCTCCGGGTAGCGGAAACGACCCATGTCGATGAGAAAGGTAAGGAAAGTGAAAAGCGTGGCAGACAGGCAGATGATGGACACCACAGCGATGAAGTAGCGGGCTAAAACAAGCTCATCTCTACTGAAGTACATATTTGGGCATGGGGGTGAGCAGTCACGAACACCTAGGAACCTGTAGCCCAGCTCAGGGTCAACCTTCAGCTCGCGTGGGCACCAGAAGCCGTAGTCGCGTTGTACAGACAGGGGAGATTCCGCTGTAGAGTTAGCACTCGAGAGGAGGTCCTCAGCTCGTGGATACGGCTCGTCACATTCAGGAAACCTGGGACATGATTAAGAACACATGATGCCTCATAATTCTGCCATCTTCATAATTAAGGATTATAGAAAAAGTCTGTAAATAATTTAAATGTGTGACTGTTGGGGAAACTTAATTGTTTATTTTCAATCATTATTGATCTGGGACAATAATTAGGGTGTCACAAAAAACTTGTTCCAGAAAATATCAAAAAGCTAACCTGTAAGTGATTTTGAACAATGAGTTATCAACAGAAGAACAGAAATTAATGCTAATGCTAGCTATTTCCCTTATATGATTAACGTTTTATGCTAAATAGCAGTTATTTTTGCTCCGGTTTTATGCTACAACAGTACAAATGTGTCAAGAAATCAGTCATTCAAAATACAGACGAGCCATTCACAAACATCCACTAGGAAAATGTAGCTACCAGTAATGTACGAATTTGGGAAATACGCATATTCTTCTTTCAAAACACGTAAAAAGGAAGATATAATCTGATATAATTTACCGGTTGCAGGCCATCTCTTCAGGCCAGCTTAATCCAAAGATGTCCATGAGCTTGTAGCAGTCACTCTTGGCCCGCTGGCACAGCTGGCGACATGGCAGGGTTACACGGCCATACTCCTTACACACGGGCGCGTAGAGGGCACAAAGGAATGGACGCATGTCAGCTGAGCAGTCCAGGTTCACCATCGGGTGGAAGGGCTAGCGGGGGAAAAGGATTCATAAGGGGGTCTTAAGGTACGTTCACACATACAGAGATTTTATCGCTGCAAGTCACCAGCTGCTGTACTATATAGTCAACAATAGGTTACCATAGTAACATGGATGGCGCAACTAGCATTCCAATTTTGAAATCTGTTTTCTTGTCGCTAAAAACGTTCTGGAGTGAGAGCGATCTGATATAAAATTCACCAGTGAATTTATGCATCATAGCCTACAAGATGAAGGAGAAGCAATGTGTGCTCTTCGCCATTGCGGCCATCAATCTGCAGCAAAAGCCCAAGCGCCAATAAGCTCAACTTAGCTCATGGCCTTAGCGCATAAAAAAAAAAAAAAATAACAATAATGAAACACACCCAATTTTTGCTCCAGTCAAGCAAAATCCCAGTGTAGCTCCCTTCTCAGAAAGTGAGTTTCATCATCAGGGTGTCATTCACTATATGTTCGATGGTGACCGGTTCTGCTAGTGAGCACGGGTGTCTCTACTGTCTTCACTCGCATTGGAAGCCACTGCACTAAGTTGCTCCAAATTTGCATAAGGTTGAACTTTACTCACCTCTGTCACGTCACTGGACACGCCCACATCTAGTCGCCAATGGTCGTTCATGTCGCCGGAAATTGCCAACTCTCAATGAAAATGAACGCTCTCTGGTCGCTTTGTCACTGCGAGTCACTGTATGTTTGACTGCACCTTTAATCTTTTTTACTTTATCAAATTGGATAGCTACTTTAATGGCTGCAGTGCAATCTATTTACAGATTTGTGAAGAACTTCGGAAGAACCCGGAGTTGAGTAGACCACCCCTAGGTTCAGGGGGTGTTTTCTTTTTTTTCCTAGTTGGAGGCCAGGAATTATGACTTCTAGTCGAATGCAGTATATGAGCCATGGGACGGAACTTGAATATGCAAATTCCCAGTGGGAGAGAACTCCACCCAGTACAAGACATGGCTTGTGCTTTTGCTACAATAGCTTTGGGATGATCGTGCAAAATAAATCCAGCATTTGTAGATTTCGCTTTTATATTCCAGTGAAAAGTTTCTGAACAAAATGTACAGTACATTTGTCATATAAATGACTTCCTGTTTCACTGGGTACAAATATGACTTTCTATACAAGTCATTATCAGTTAATAAGGAATTGTGTAGCTCTTCTTAAATCTGTACAGGTTGTTTATCCACATAGATTCATTTTTCACAGTTTATATGTTTATGAGCAATTTTACTTCTGAAAGTAACTTTAAGTCCATTAACAACCAGTAGAAATTAAACAAACCAGTAGTAAGTGTGTTACAGTCAGACATAGTAGATGTAGGATGTTTTGTATGTATATATCAATAACTGGAGCACATAAACATTTCCTAAAACATTTTCTCCTAAGCTGCCACCCAAACTGCCTGTAAAAAAGGATTAGGATGGATGTTAGTCTTGCCTATTTTGACACAAAGCATCCTCATCAAGGCATCTTTTCCTCACATCTAATCCATATTTAACATGGTAAATTCCGCTTGGATCCAGACTTGACAGACATGACACATCAAAAGAGATGTAAGTGTGTGCATTGTTCAAGTAGCTGATGGATACGTTGCCAGCTTCAAGTCTCTGGGTTCTTTGTAAGAGAATGAAATTCTTTTTACATTTATACTTTTTATAGATTGTATTCATGTTCCCTATTCACTGTTTTCAGGACAGGGGCTGAGGCTAGTGAAGTTTTTCAATACATTTTTCCCAGTAATGGACCACAGTCCATTATTTTCCCAGTGAGGAGGAATTTAATGGATGCCTTCTTTTACCTTATGGTAGAACGTTGAATGTAAGTGAATTGAATAACTCCATTACATCTATATTTGTGTAGCTAGGCCAGTCAACTGAACAGATGCTAGCTGTAAAGTGAATTGAACCTGAACTGGTTCAGGAGAAAGCGTTATTCTTGTTCTGGTCTGCACATTACTCACTAGAATCCCAATGTGTGCATCTTGATGGCCAGCGGTTGTCGTCTGGGAAAAATCTGTCCAGTCTGTATTGTCACTGCCTGTTTTTCTTTTTCTTTTTCTTTCTTCCAGCATCTAGAAAGCCTTTTTATTAGCCTTTAAGCAAGTCAGAAGCTATGGAAGGAAATTTACGAGGTCAGGATGGGCTTTCATACGTTATTATCAAATATATATTTCAAAAACAATACTTTTAAACATGTATTATATACATGAATATTACGATGTATTCGACTAGAGGACGTAACTTGTAACTCGACCTCCAACCAGGAAAAGCCAAAGAAAACATCGCCCACCTTGAAATAAAGCTCCTACTCGGGAGATCAGGGTAGTCTACTCACAGCATCAGCATTAAACATGGCAGCATACCTTACCTTGAACTAAATTATACTATATATACACAAATTAGATTTAGATCAATCACCATACAGACATATTTAAATGTTAAATCTGGAACATTGACTCTACAGTTCACTGTTTTGAAGAGGAAAATATACATCACTCATCCCAGTTAGGTGGCTAACTTTGTTGTTTACAAAAGATGACCGTGGAGTCGTTCATGTGTTTTCCCCACTTTGTACTTTGAATGCACGGAGGTCGCACATGGTGTCATTCCGAATGCAGCATTATAACATGCTTGTAAATGTACTTAAAAGAACAATGACACAAAGGGAGCAATAAAATCAGGAATTTTCATCTAACAGCACAAATTAGGCCTATGTTTAAAAAACGAAAAATATCCGAATAAAAGTAGAAATTAATCCCTGAAGCTAGGGCTGAGTGATATGACAAAAATATCATATCACGATACTTGAGAACATTTCTATGATACATGATGTGCGCAAAACAGTAGTAAAATAAATAAAGTTTGACGATACTTTACTTTAATGCCTACAAAGACAAGAAAATAAAGTTTTTAAAAAATTACATCCATTCAATTTAGTAATTATTAAAGACGTAAAAAATACATCACCATACCAAAGATATCTCAGAATAGTGTATCATTGATATTATATCGTTATATCACACAGCCCTATCTGAAGCACATTTTTAAAACCCTTTTCATCTTTGACATTATATGGCTCAAAGCTGTAAAGGTTTCTCAAATACCCGGCACCTCACCAGGTCATGCCACGTCATGCTCTGCTGCTTATAACCATTTCATTTTAACCTACAGGTCTCTACTTCTAGAACAGTCCCTACTTTTGAAATTACTATTACTATTTAATCCTACCTGTCAGATTGTGCTACCAGGGCTTACTTCGCATACGCACATCAATAGTGCGTCATTTTTGTCATGCTGAACAACACGCCCATAATTTTTTACTACTTGCGCTTGGACTTGAAATCTGATCGGGTATTTTGCACTGTAAAATCATCCTACCCTTACCTAATCTGAATCTTCAGCAAAGTTGCACTGAATTATTTTACGTAGTCAAAGGCGCGAAGCAGAATCCCACAGTAGGACTTTTTTCGATGCGGTAGGATGGATCGACAGATATACGTACGTACCGTACGTTAGGAAAATCTGACAAGGTAGAACAAATCGACACAAGCCCGGCTTTGTGGGAAACTGTCCTGGTCACTGATTTGAGCACAGCAGATGTTATCTACTGGGGTCTGTGTCTAACTTTGGCACCGACAAACAACTCCAACTCAAATTATTGCCTAAATTTAATTCCAGCATTATCTTTAAAAGGGTCAGTATCCGTACTAGGTATCGAGTATTGAAAAAAACATCTATCACTAATCTACTCTCCCTAATCATAACTCTTTATACAATCTAGTCTCATCCATCCATCCATTTTCTGTACTGCTCATTCTACAAGGGTCACCAGGAGCATGGAGTCTATTCCAGGGAACTCGGGGCACAAGGCAGGAGACACCCTAGAAGTGGTGCCAACCCATCACAGTGCACAACTGCACACACATCGACACACTACAGACAGCTTGGAAATGCCTATCAAGCTACAATGCATGTCTGGGATTCACTGGGAGAACATGCAAAATCCATGCGCACAGGGCGGGGGTGAGAATCGAACTCCCAACCCCAGAGGTGCGAGGCAAACATGCTAACCACCAATCTAAACTCATACATTCTTATTTACATTCCCTCTCTGCAAACAAAGACGGTGCACAATTAAAAATCACAGGAATATTTCGGATGAGGTCAGGAATATACATTGTGACTCCTTACTCACACACAGTTAAAAATAAAGTATGTTATATATATTTTTTATATGTATATATATATATATATATATATATATATATATATGCACACACACACGCACACACACACACACATACACTTGTATAAAAAAAATAAAATCATACTGCTTTTGTTGTGTTTATCTAAATCACATTGAATATTGTGCATATCCATCTCGCCGTCATGGCAACCAGTGATCTAGGGAAGGGCCCGCATTCAGTGAGGGGTCTCTATGGAGCAGGGTCAAAGGGCGTGGTGGTGGAGGGGAACCACCTCCTGAGAGAGAAAAGAGCCCTGTTCTTTTGTTGCAAGACAATTGGTACTCGTTTCCAAAGCAACTGTGCTACTTTATGTGGGGGAGGGATGAAGAAAGAGAGAGAGAGAGAGAGAGAGAGAAAAGAGGAGTAGGAGGAGGAGGAGGAGGAAAGAAACAGACATATAGTGGAAAAGGAACAAAAGACTGCGGTGTGGAAGGGGGAATGATGGGTAAAACACTGGCTCGGGGTATACTTCGCTGAATGGCCAAGGTGTAAAAATAACAATATGCTGCAGTTTGATCAGAATGAATAAATGTTATTAATAATGTTGCTAATAAAGATGCAATAACAAGACTGCTATCACATTATGAGTAAACAAGATAAGAACATAGTAGTTATAGGTACATGAAAAATAAATCTCTTTTCGGCAGAATATCCTGAAGATAACGGTGCAACGGATCTATGAACATCTTTAATGTAACGAAATAATTGAGCCGTGTCACGTTACAGTGGTCGTGTTTTAATGTTTGTCTTTGCTGGACAACTAAGGCTAAAAAAAAGCAAATACTGGAACATAAAAGCAGCACTGAGTTGTCCATGACAACATTAATCCTGCTCAGATATCCCCGTCATTCTGTGAGCACAATGCTCCCTCATCCCCAAAACCCTTTAGGCAAACGTCTCATTTCACAAATGAGGTTACACAGAGTTCAGTCTACAGTGGTGCATTTGAAATGTGAAAAGTCAATTTTTTCTAGTAAAATCAATTATTTAAATAAATAAAATCAACAAATAAAGGCACAGATTAAGAGGAATACTATGGTCCTTCTAGTCTCGATCTTGACTTTTCAACTAGTCTAATTTCCATTTAGTGTTCCCGGTCAGTCTTTTTTAGGCTTTTCCCCCACCCATAAGTTCTGCCTTCTCCTGTACCAGAGTCACGATAAAAGGTTTATTATAAATAATTGAGTCATGTGCTGAAATCTAGGACATATAGTGCCTCAGAAAGTGCCTCCCCTCGCTAAAGAAATCAAATAAAACAAAAATATTTAGTTGTCCTTAGAATTATTTACAAAATAAAAACGTCTAAAAACTGCATAACCAATAAGCATTCACCCCTTTCTTTTAGCAACATAAATAAGGACTATAATTACATTTTTGAGAGATCACACTAAATATGTTAAACGGTTCCATCTTAAATCCACTTGTGTCCAATTGTATGCTTGCACAATTCATATCTGGAGATGTTAGTAGGAAAAAACGTTGTAGAAGGTTAAAACATCAAAGCTTTGAACCTTCCTAGGAACACTATGAAATCCAATATAACAACGTGGCACCACCCAGGCACTAGAAATGGGAAATAGGAGGACCTGAATTGGAAAATTTTGTGTTCTGATCAGACTAAATTGAGCCATTTGGTCGAAAGCTTTGGTCAATATGTGGTTAATGTTTTCCACAAACCAAATCAAGCACAGTGGTGGTAGCATCATGCTTTATGGTTTACAACAGGAGGAACTGGAAAGCTTATTGCCATGGATGAAACCAAATATAAGCAAATTGTTGAGGACAACCTGTTCCATTCAACCAGATATCTGCATTTAGGGTGAAAATATATATTCCAACAGCACATTGAGACAAAGCAAAAACATATATGTATGAATATGTATATACATACACATATATACATATAGGTCATTATGTTTATGTATGTCAATTCATATCTACTAAACTAAAACGTGAATGCAGCCTCTATAGTATGAGTAATATTTCAACATATTTTAGCTTATATTTAAGTTGACCATATATTTACTCACATATTTGTAAATGAAAGAAATGATGTGCCTGTACCTCCATTGCAAGGGCTGCAGTTTGCTGATCATAATGATTGAGCAGGTTGGGCATGAACGTGGTGTTGTAGGAGAGACCCTGGCACATCCGGAGCATGATGGGCTCACACGTGAAGGCGCTGTGGCTGCCTGCTGACTGCATGTTGATAGCTGTACATGTTGTTAGCATGGAAAGCACAAACCAAGCAAGATCCACTGTCTTAAGCCCAGCCAGAAACATTGCAAGAATAGAATGATGTCACTGTTTCTCGGGGCAGAAATAGGTGTTTGTTACAACAGCTGGAGTTGCCTCATTGACTCGAGAGCTGAAATATTCCGGAGGTGGTGTCGGTGGAGTAGGTGATCTCCATTGTTGTTCTGCTGTAGCGAAACTAGGTGATCGTCTCAGTCGAGCTCCATGTTCGGCTGTACTTGCATGGCTGGTTTACTGCCTCACCATGTCTGTAGAAGAAAGGGTGGACTAAATATTGGATGCAAAACCAGTGATGATGCATTTACTCAATGCACACAATGCTTTAGACTGCTTTGGCAATCAGAAACCAAGCTTAAATCGAAAATAACCTGGATTAGGACAGTATTACAATCTAAATATTTGCCAGCTTAGATACAATTAAAATGACAGTAAGATAAATAGATAAATAGCAATGGTTCTTTCTTTCAGCTTATAATGACAACATGAGGAATACTGACAATAAGAGAAGGAAAGTCATTCTCAAAAATATCTTTCTGATATTTTTGTTTCTTTTTTGTTACATATTTACCTTGTGGGGAAATTGTCAAATATTTAGACACTTTTGTTTTTGATATTTATCATTCTTCCACTGCATATATCCACGAAAACAAATTGATGGGGAACAATGTATTCGGATTATATACACATTATATATATATATATATATATATATATATATATATATATATATATATATATATATATATATATATATATATATATATATATATATATATATATATACACACACAACACACACACACACACACACACATGGTGGCGAAGGCATAGAAGCTTCCTAAAATTCTCAGGGACATTATTAAGAAGCATTATTAACATTATTAAACAACACTTGAGTGGAAAAAGCTACAGAGTCATAGCAAATACCTTAAACTTCCCTGTTCGTACAACTGGTTAGATAATATGCATTTAAAAGCATTAAAAAGCATTTAGACAAATCAGAGCTCTTCTGGAACAATATATTCTTCAGAAGAAACAATAATCGAACTCTGGCAAAAATTCAACATGTTATATTTGGAGAAAGAAAGGCTGTGCGTGTGATCCCATGAACACCACACCCACAGTGAAGCATGGTAGCGGGAGCATGATGATATGGGGCTGCTTCCCTGCAATCGGTACTGAAGCAATACACATCATCAAAGAAAACATGAATGGAGCAAGGTACCGGGACATATTCGAGGAAAATTTATTCTCATCAGCCAAGAAACACAACCTGGGGAGGAGATGGATGTTTCAACAAAACAACAACCCCAAACATACAACCATCATAACTCAAAAAGGCATTACATGGCCTCGCAATCTCCTGACTTAAATCTCATTGAAAATGTAAACTATTTTAAAAAATTTGAAATTGATCCATCAGAGGGAACCTCATAACCCTATGGAATCAAAGACAATTTGCCAAGAGGAACAGGCCAAAACTTAATAAAAACTAATAAAACTAATAAAATAACAAAAACAGAAGTGTCTGAATAATTATTTCTTCAAGGGCTTGTTAAGAGACTAAAGATTTCATCATAAGTTTTCCTCTAATCCACAACAATGGCTTGGTTTTTATTAATACTGTGATACCGCTATGTGTAGACCAGGTTTTCACACAAAACAGAAAAATACTGAACAGCTGATCACTTTGCTGTAGAATTCTTTAACAGCTCATTATCGGCTATTCCGTAGCATTCTTGTCTCTTAACACATTTAATTATGGTAAAAACATTTACACACTATATGGACCATGTACACATTTATGCACTACAATGGCTACGAGTGGACACTTGACCATCAAACCCACATGTGGTTATTCTCCAAACTGCTGTGACGAAGTTAGAAACACAATCGTATAGAATGTCTTTGTACGCTCTAACATTACATTTCGCCTTCGCAGGAACGAAGAGGCCAAACCTGTTCCAGCATGACACTGACAATGCGCACAAAGCGAGCTCCATGAAGACATGATTTGCCAAAGTTTGGACTGGAACAACTCGACAGTCCTGACCTCAACCCCGCTGAACACCTTTGGGATGAACTGGAACACCGACTGCACCCCCAGACCTCCTCACCAACATCAGTACGTGATTTCACTAACGCTCTTGTGGCAGAATGAGCAAACGGAAAGCCTTCCCAGATGAGTGGAAGTTATTACACCAGCTAAGAGGGACTAAACATGCAATGGCACATACAAGTGTCATGGTCAATTTTGGTGTCCCTGAGGGGGAGTCAACTGAAAGCCATTATATATATGTATATGTATATATATATATATATATATATATATATATATATATATATATATATATATATATATATATATATATATAAATAATTTTACATTGTATATTGCAAATTATGTTTTACATAATGTATCATTTCCCCTACACAACCTCCGTTACGTTCATTGCAACGCGTGTTCCGGTGCTTATTCTTCTAGGAAGAAAACCCCGATAAAAAAAAAATTGTAATTTATGTCGCAATTTTGATAAGTTGTCTATTGGACTCGTCCTCGTGTATTAAAGTGTAACGCAGTGTGTTCGTACTGCTGCGGCTTTCGACTCCTTATAACGGAAAGTAGCGTGTAACAGACACTAACGAGATGACAATGATCAACAGACGCATGCATCCTCGCGGGATCCCTTCACGCAACCTATCACATGCACGCACGAGCCATCTCCGGCTCCCAGTTTAACCCGATTCGATTCTGCCTTGATTAACCAAAAGCGCGTGCTTTAATTGGGTTGTTTGATGTGAGGTGAACTGATGCTACCTGGGGGAAAAAAGGCGTCTCCGTTATTGGTTCCTATTCCAGCGGTTTTTCTGAACGAATGTAGGCCTTCGTACTGCTCCGGTCCGGAAGAATCACGCGCAGGACTCGCTCTCTAACACCGCGGCTCCTTTTTTTTATCCGTGTGGAGTGTGTGTGGGGGGAGCGCGCGCATTCATCGCGTCGAGCTACAACAGCCACTGCGCTGTCGTCACCCGCGCGCGAGCGAGCGCGTGAGCACTGTTCTTAAAGACACGCTCCCTGGTAACTCTGCTGTGATTAGATCTCATCTGAGTGGAACAGCCCTGAGAAGAGGTCGGTTTGTGTCAGTACAGGTGTAGCGGTGTGCTCGGTGTATATAGTCGGTTGCCTGGAGAGGTGTGAAGGTTTAAAGAGGCGGTGCTAACAAACTCTATGGAAACCAGTAAACTGAAAAAAACAAAAAAACCCGTTCAACGGTAAATATAGTTGATGACCGTTCATGGCTGCTTCTGTAGGCTACTACTGACGGTATGTCATTTCCTGGTTCCTTTCCAGTACTATAGAAGCTTGTGATATTGCTTTAATGCCCGGTGTCTTAGCTGTGATGTGCAGTGTGTAATGTGATGGCACATTAACCAGGTGCAGTAATGCATTGCAGCCAGGGCTGCTGGACCATACCTGAGTAGTTCTACTGAGTTCTTATATTTAAGTATTATTTTGGTGTGTTTATATTTAACTTTGAAAACTGCAAACCTTCTACATCAGTGGCCACCAACCCTATTCCTGGAGATCGACCTTCCTGTAGGTTTCATCTCCAGCCAAAATCGAACACACCTGTTTTAGCTGATCCATGCCTTCCTAAGGCGATGATTCAGGTGGGCACCATTGTGGGTGGATCTAAAGTCTTCAGGAAGGTAGATCTCCAGGAACAGAGCTGGTGAACACTGTTCTACATCATACGACACCAGAGGTTCATGCGTTTTCTGGGCAAATAACCCCAAATGGACTTTCTACAAACCCAATTTTTTGGTCACACTACCTTTATTCATATATATATATATATATATATATATATATATATATATATATATATATATATATATATATATATATATATATTATACAAAAACAATCCAGATCCTTTATGACTTAAAATTGCATATGTTTTTGATTTAGACTTTTTCCGAATATTCAGTTCGATTCTATTCAATTTGATTTGTTTTGTGCTTTTTACAATGGTCACTGTCTCAAAGCAGCTTTACAGAATTATATATAAACACTATAAATATCCTAATAACATACTTATGTTAAAAAGTAAATGGCTTGTCCTTTGTAGGAATACCATTAGTAAAAAACAAAACAAAACAAAAAAACAACTAAAGCACGATACACTAAATAATTTTTTAAAGCGAGGCAGGATTGAACCTTGGGTGGGATGACAGTTCATTGCAGGGTACTTTGCACACACTTATTCACACCTAGGGGAATAGGCTTAGCATAATGTAGCATATAACACATTAGCATAGCCAGTCCACCTAGCAGTATGATTTTGGACGGTAAAATGTAAAACTACACATAGACAGTGACTCAAGCTCGGGTTCGGACACTAGAGCTGTGAGGCAGAAATACTGATATAACATGCGTTTGCTTGAATTCACAATACGCAATTTTAGGGTATAAATGTCCCTTCACATAGTTTTCATATGATTACATATTACTCACCTGTTAAAAACACGTAATCACATGGGAAATATGTGTTTAGTTGCGCAACATTTTTAGTTGTGTCATTATCCATAACCATATACAATACTGATACAACTGAACTAATGGCTAACTAAACAATTATCCTAGATTCCATTATCAAGCATACTGCTATACTGGTTACGCTACAGCTCTACATTCACCCCGTTATTTTACAGGAGTGTTTTCTGTGTAACACAGGAATGGCATTCGCTCCTAGAGAGACACTTGGTAGTAAGATGCAAACCAAGCGGAGCTCCTGGACGCCACTAAACCACCACCTGTCCAACAGCCATGTACGTTCATCTGATCAGTCTTAAATCATTTCAGCACAACAGTTATTACTAATTCTTCCTTTTCAAAGCGGTGATGCATGTAAACTTTCCAGACATGTTCGTGTCTTCATCTTTTTTGTGTTTGATCAATATTACAGGTTTTTGAAGAGAGGAAAAATCTTGTTGGCAAGTGGGTGAGGAATAAAATGCAGTATTCTGGCCTTTTGTACTCACTGTACAGCATAAACATATGCGACATTGCTTATTAAGCTTAGCATTGCACCAATCTGTTTCTCAGTTTGATAAGTGGTCCGACAGCCAGAGGAAGCAGGTGTTACAGGACTTCTTTTCCCGTTGCTCCATGGCGCAGATGAAGTATCTTAGACGGACTCTGTGCACTCAGGTGCCTGCGGACGCGCTGGACTTTACCACTGTTCTGCCCAGGGTCATATCTCTCTATATCTTCTCATTCCTCGACCCAAGAAGCCTCTGTAGATGTTCACAGGTAAATAACTTCAATGACACGGGTAGAATTTCATCATTTGGTTTTCCAATACTATTCGAGTTTTATATTGCTTAACCAACTCGTACATCAATAATTTCAAAACATACAGATTCCTCTATTACTTTTACAAATTGCGCGTCATATTTTTTTTTTAAATATAACATATAAAAAAGTTTATGTACTGTCTGTGTGTAGGAATGTCATGAGTAAAAAGCTTTAACTCTAGGGGGAAATCTGTCTTTATTATTGTGTTGTACTATAATAAAAGAAAATATTGTTTATGTGTTTGTGACTGTGTAACATACGTGATGACAAACCAAAGGACTATTCCATTCACTGTCTTACCCGTCTAGTGGGAATATCTGATGTACATCCGGAATATTTAAAAGTGACATCCACAAGACGTCACGTCGGAGCCAAAACGTCCCCTGTCTGTCAGGTTTCCAATTTGAATTGTAAAATCTTAGGTGATTTTATACACACTGATGTTAAAGACACTGACGAGTGCTGTCTCTAATCAATCTTTCCGTTGTTGTCATGAGCTGTGTCTCAAATTTGAAACCTGACTATGTTTAACAGTCTTCATGAACAAAACTGGTTAAGATTCAGGTGTCGAATAGATGTTGAAGATTATAGATATTGCAAATAAATCTAGAAATGTAATGTCAAATAAATGTTGAAGATTCTACAATTATAGAAAATATCATTTGAACGAATGATCGCAATATTCTTGATACATCCTTCAATGTAGAAAATGTACGCATTACAGGATTCTTGCATGATGAACCTGATTTCAGACGTTTCAAAATCCGTCTTCCGTAAAATCAGCCTGTCTAAAATGTGGACATGTATGCCTGAAAGGGTTAACGCTGCATTATACTTCCATTGTTGGTGTACCCACGACCACCATGTCCAACACAGTGTATAACATGGAAAGTAATGCTTGATCTACTTATTATGAACCACTCTAAGGTTAGCTGGAATTGGAAGAGCGTAGTGGAGCTGGACCAAGTCTGGATGCCAAAATGCCTGCGACTGGGTTGGTGTATAACATTCAGTCCTACACCATTTGAGCAAGGTGTGTGGAAGAGGCACTACGTAGAGACCGTGCAGGGGCTTCATGTAAGCCAACCCAAGGTGAGACTGGATATAAAAGATACGTTTTGGAGGGCTTGGAATAATTGTCAAGCTAGAATGAAATGTAACTCAGATTAAGTTACTCAATATTTACACTTTATTAATTTATGCAGTTTTTATGGTCAGTGAGGAGGGTTGATGATTTGTGGAAGGGTTATAAAGCTGTAATTCTGAGTTATCTCCATTTATCTCGATAACACTACCGTGTCAAATACTTGCTTTTTTTCCCCCACAGACTCTCGATAAGGAGGAATTCATAGTTCCTGAAGTCAAGGCGATCGGCAGTGAATTTGACGAGCCGACTCTGGAGAACGGGGAATCGAGGCCTGGCGTCCTGAGTCAGCATGGGCGGAGTTTACTTGGCCATGCATCAGTGATTTCAGCGAAAGGACTTCCACCGTGGAGAGACTCAGACAGACACCCCACTGACACAATACGCTTTAACTACTTAGACAATCTCGACCCGATCGAGCATGCAAGACAAGTGTAAGACGACATCCTCAGTTCCCTGTGCGCACACACACACGCACGCACACACGTACACACCCTAATTTAACACACACCGTCCTGTCCTGTGTATATGTAGAGCTTTTATATTGTATATATGTGTGTTTAGTGTGAGCTGAGAAATGAAAACATCCTGGTTATTTCTGCAGACAAGCAAGAAGCAGAGGGACTAATCCCAACACATCACAAGAAAGCACACAGAAGAAAGTCCTGTCTGCGTCATCATACAAACGGTGCAAGGCCAAGTCTATGGTAAGCTCATGCAGTAAGACTTATTCCAGTCCATTCATACTCAGGACTTACTCTGAAAAAAGCATGGAGATTATACAGTGCTGTGAAAAACTATTCGCCCACTTCTTGATTTCTTCTGTTTTGTGTATGTATCATATTAAATTGTTTCAGAAATTAAAGCGAAATCTAAGATTAATCAAAGGCGACCTGAGTAATCACAAAATACAGCTTTTAAATGATAATGTCAATCACCTGACTCGAATCCAATTGGACAAGATTTAAAGACAATATGTTTAGAAGAATGGACCAAAATCCTGCGGCCCGTTAATTTCTTCATACAGGAAGTGGCTAGAATCTGTCATTACAAACAAAGGCTTCTCCACTAAGTATTAAATACATTTCTTCCTGTGTCATTCCTCTTTATTACACATAACTTTGTTTATGGACTTTAATCTTTGGATTTCTTTATATGTGTGGATTTCTTGAGTTAATTCCAAAATCTGGTGAAAATTTCACGTGAATAACCTCATTGGAAATATATTGACTGAAAAAAAGGTTGACGCATTCAATACTTATTTCCCCCCACTGTATAACAGACCAATAACATACATCTGAGATTGGTCAGAATATTTACAACATTAAGGGGTTGGGGAACAAATGAAATCCTGAGCATTAGTTATCTGCATATAAAAGCCTTCTTCATAAGTGTCAACTGGCAGTGTGTTTGTACAGATAAACATGAGTGGTGCATGCAGCATGTTCTTTCTCAGATATTCTCATCGCTGGAGCTTAGTGCAGATGGTAAGAGAAGGCAGAGCAGACCGCAGTGGGCAAAGCAGGACCTTGTGCCATTCTCCAGTAAAGACCCGGAAAAGAGGATTAGTTCAATCCAGTGGAATGCTGGGATACGGCCTGGTCCGGTAAGAAATCCGGTACCCAGACTGACTGAGAAGACTCTCCGAGCTTCACTAAGATCCCACAGGAGCACACCAAGTGAGGACTTTAATATGGATATTCATTTTAGAATATAGTTACGATCAGCTGTGTTTCGTGTGTGTCAATGTCGGCTGGTACACATGGGCTAGCAGAGCTAAATATACATCAAAATAAGATGCACACAGTCTTACTTCCTGTTAATAAGTTGATTATTTAGGACTTTGGAACCAAGAAGAATAACACCAACAACAGTCATAAGTAAAAATAGATAGAGAAGCTGGACTGATTTCTTTCTAGCTCAAACTGTAGATTCATATAGTGTATCGTTAACAATCCTTTCAAACAATTACATTTGGTGAACTGACTCCTAAATTTCATGTGCATTGGGGCTAATTTATTTAATCCTGCCACCTATCAATAGGTGGTAATAAGTTCTTACCCTCATAGTCACTATCGCAACCAGTCGTCACTGATATGATCTGATACTACAGTGGTGTGAAAAAGTGTTTGCCCCCTTCCTCATTTCCTGTTCCTTTGCATGTTTGTCACACAAGAGTTTCGGACCATCAAACCAATTTAAACAATAGTCAAGGACAACACAAGTAAACACAAAATGCAATTTGTAAATGAAGGTGTTTATTATTAAGGGTGAAAAAAAATCCAAACCATCATGGCCCTGTGTGAAAAAGTGATTGCCCCCTAAACCTAATAACTGGTTGGGCCACCCTTAGCAGCAGCAACTGCAACCAAGCGTTTGCGATAACGTGCAATGAGGCTTTTACAGCGTCCTGGAGGAATTTTGGCCCACTCATCTTTGCAGAATTGTCCTAATTCAGGGTTTCAGGGTTACATTAGAGGGTTTTCGAGCATGAACGGCCTTTTTAAGGTCATACCACAACATCTCAATAGGATTCAGGTCAGGACTTTGGGCACGCACCCAAAGTCTTCATTTTGTTTTTCTTCAGCCATTCGGTGGTGGACTTGCTGGTGTGTTTAGGATCATTGTCCTGCTGCAGAACCCAAGTTCGTTTCAGCGTGAGTACACGAACAGATGGTCGGACATTCTCCTTCAGGATCTCTTGGTAGACAGCAGAATTCATAGTTCCTTTTATCACGGCAAGTCTTCCAGGTCCTGAAGCAGCAAAACAGCCCCAGACCATCGCACCACCCCACCATATTTTACTGTTGGTATAATGTTCTTTTATGAAATGCAGTGCTCCTTCTACGCCAGATATACTTGGACACACACCTTCCAAAGAGTTCCACTTTTGTCTCATCGGTCCACAGAATGTTGTCCCAAAAGTCTTGGGGATCATCAAGATGTGTTGTGGAGAAATTGGAGACGGC
>CM022779.1:8489333-8596833 GCA_012411365.1 Ameiurus melas
AGGGGAGTGTGAGGAGGGAGAGAGTGAAGGAGGGAGTGAGGGAGGGAGGGAGCGTGAGAGTGAGATGCAGAGTAGGTAAGGAAGAGGTAGTGAGAGCGTGAGGGAGGGAGGAGTGTGGAGGGGGGAGAGTGTGGAGGGAGGGAGAGGAGTGAAGGAGGGATGAGAGGAGGTGTGGAGAGTGGAGGGAGGGGAGAGCGGTGAGGGAGTGAGAGGGAGGGAGGGAGAGTGAGAGGAGGTGAGAGTGAGAGGATGGATAAAGGAGAGTGGAGGCGTGGAGGAGGGAGAGTGGAGGAGGGAGAGGGAGGAGAGTGCGTGAGAGTGGGAGGGAGCGTGAGGAGGGGGAGGGAGAGCGTGAGGAGTGAGAGAGGGAGGAGGGAGAGTGAGAGGGAGGGTGAGAGAGGGGAGTGAGTGCGGAAGGAGGAGAGTTGAGAGGGAGAGAGTGAGAGTTGGAGGAGGGAGTGAGAGGCGAAGCGTGAGGTAGGGAGAGTGCGCGTGAAGGAGGGAGTGTGAGGGAGTGAGATGAGGGAGGGGAGGAGAGTGTAGGAGGGAAGGGAGAGAGTGGTGAGGAGTGGAGGAGAGTGAGGAGTGGGAGTGAGAGGCGGGGAGGGGAGGGAGGAGCCGTGAGGGAGGGAGTGAGAGCGTGAGGGAGGGAGAGTGCGTGAGGGAGGGAGTGGGAGGGAGTGAGAGTGAGGGAGGGAGGAGGTTAAGGAGGGGAGGAGAGTGTGAGGAGGGAGAGTGTGTGAGGGAGGGGAGTGTGTGAGGGAGGGAGAGGGAGGAGAGTGTGTGTGAGGGAGGAGAGTGTGTGAAGGAGGGAGAGGTGTGTGTGAAGGAGGGAGAGTGTGTGAGGGGGAGGGAGAGTGTGAGGGTGGGAGAGCGCGTGGAAGGAGGGGAGTGAGAGCGTGAAGGAGGGAGTGAGCGCGTGAGGGAGGGGAGTGAGAGTGAGAGGGAGGGAGGAGTGCGCGAAGGAGGGGGAGTGAGGAGGGAGGGAGAGGTGTGTGTGTGAAGGAGGGAGAGTGTGTGTGAAGGAGGGAGAGTGTGTGTGAAGGAGGGAGTGTGTGTGAAGGAGGGAGAGTGTGGAGGGGGGAGGGGAGGAGGGTGGGAGAGTGCGTGAAGGAGGGAGTGAGAGCATGAGGGAGGAGAGCGTGAGGGGGGGAGTGAGAGCGCGTGAGGGAGGGAGTGAGAGCGCGTGAGGGAGGGAGTGAGAGCGCGTGAGGGAGGGAGTGAGAGCGGGTGAGGGAGGGAGTGAGGAGACGTGGAGGGAGGGGAGTGAGAGCGTGAGGGAGGGAGTGAGTGGGAGGGAGGGGGAGTGCATGAGAGTGGGAGGGAGTGAGAGTGAGAGGGAGGGAGAGTGTGTGAAGGAGGGAGAGTGTGTGAAGGAGGGAGAGTGTGAGGGAGGGAAAGGAAGGAGGGAGAGAGAGTGCAGCGTGAGGTAGGGAGAGTGCGTGAAGGAAGGGGAGTAGATGGAGGGAGTGAGAGTGAGAGGGAGGGAGGGAGAGAGTGTGAGGGAGGGAGAGTGCGTGAAGGAGGGAGTGAGAGAGTGCGAGCGTGAGGTAGGGAGAGTGCGTGAAGGAGGGGGAGTGAGAGCGTGAGGGAGTGAGAGTGTGAGAGTGTGAAGGAGGGAGAGTGTGAGGGAGGGAGAGTGCGTGAAGGAGGGAGTGAGAGAGGGAGGGAGAGTGCATGAGGGGAGGGAGTGAGAGCGAGGAGGGAGGCGTGACGGAAGGAGGGAGCGGGGGGCGGAAGGAGGGAGTGAGCGGTGAGGGAGGGAGAGAGCGTGAGGGAAGGAGTGAGACGCGTGGAGTGAGGCGAGCATGAAGGAGGGGAGGAGGAGGAGGCAGTGAGAGAGGGAGAGTGCATGAGGGAGGGAGTGAGAGTGTGAGGGAGGAAGGCATGAGAGAGGGAGAGTGCGTGAGGAGGGAGAGTGCGTGAGGGAGGGAGTGAGAGCGTGAGGGAGGGAGTGAGAGCATGAGGGAGGGAGTGCGAGCATGAAGGAGGGAGAGTGTGTGAAGGAGGGAGTGAGAGCGTGAGGGAGGGAGAGCGTGAGGGAGGAGAGTGCGGTGAGAGGGAGAGTGCAGAGTGGGAGGGGAGGAGAGGTGAAGGAGGAGTGAGAGTGAGGGAGGGAGTGAGAGCGTGAGGGAGGGAGAGTGCGTGAGAGAGGGAGAGTGCGTGAGGGAGGGAGTGAGAGTGTGAGGGAGGGCATGAGAGAGGGAGAGTGCGTGTGCGAGGGAGAGTGCGTGTGCGAGGGAGAGTGCGTGAGGGAGGGAGAGTGCGTGAGGGAGGGAGTGAGAGTGTGAGGGAGGGAGGGAGAAGTGCGAGGAGGGAGAGTGCGTAGGGAGGGGGAGAGTGCATGTGCGAGGGAGAGTGCGGTGTGGGAGAGGCGGAGGGAGGAGAGGCGAGGCGGGGAGAGTGCGTGAGGGAGGGAGAGTGCGTGTGCGTGCGCTCTATTTCTCAGTACTTTAGTGCAGTAGCTTTCACTTTCGCGGTTGAGTCATGTGCTCCAGTCGGAGTTTGTTGTGTGGAAGAATCCCCTCTCGCCGCTCGTAAAGCTGCAGGAAGTCCCGCTCCGGCCGTGTGAGCTGCAGAGTAAGTGTCGGATCAGACTGAATGGAACTCGCCCCCTCTACTGCATTGTTTACAGCTCTAACCCCTGACGCGTTTCAGCTGAATCCAGCGCTGACTAAAGTCCTAATGTTTTCTCTCCCTTTAAACCGTGGCATGTTGTGGAGCTTTGTCGTACACGTGTACTCCCCTTCAGTGCTGAACTTTATACCTTTGTTCGTTTTTATAACCCATAACTGACATATCAGAGATTCCGGGGAGGAAAATAAAGTTTCCTGCGTTTGAATGCTTACTAGTCCAGGATGTTTATTTCCTCACGAGGACCTGAAGATGTGTGAACGGCCTGTAATTACAGCTGGACCGTGTTAGGATCACATCACTGTCTCGTTCAGCTGCTAAGGGACGAGGGAGGACATTAAATGGGCAGTTTAGTTGGTTTATTTATTTTTATATTTTATATATATTTATATCAGCCCTGTCTTCAGAGTACTCTTTATTTATTTCATTTTGTATGTAAACCTTCCAGAGGTATTTAAAAAAAGTTTTCCTTCAGATTTATCGTTGTCCCATTGTGATGTGCAGCGACAGCTGTGGTGTCCTGCAGCACAGCGCTGATTTAGAGCCTCTGGTCCTGTCAAGGATGTGGATCTGATTACCGCGGTGATGGAGAAAGCTCTCTGTGCGTTCATTATTGTAAAGAGTTTTCTGACTCTTCACACGCTCTGTGTTTTCACGTGCGGGCCGTTTCGGTGCTCTGCGTGATCTCCGATAGATGACTTGGTGGGGTTTTGTTTTGTTTTGTCCATGTGATCTCACTCTATGAAGTCACCGTTTGGCATTTCTACTACTGGTTTCCATAGTAACGTTTATCAGTGGTTGGCACCATTGCCGTTCCAGTTTTCTTGCTGGTAAAATGAAAGATTCTAGAGGGAGAGAGTTTGTATATAAAGTCACCTTTGTGTGTGTGTGTGTCATATCGTGCGAGATGAAGGAGAAGCGGCATGAGCTGGGTCCACGAAACAATTCTGACTCAAAGGAAGCATGGTGAGTCCCACCGGCTGGTACGTGAGCTGCGGGTACATGAGGTCCTGTAAAGTGAGCCACAGAGTGGGCTGCTGTCCTTCTCCTGTAGATCAGTTTAGTCTCAGTTGTTGTTGTAAATCTTTGCTTCTTGAATATTACACGTGCTGTACAATGCTGTTCCCATTTATATTTATTTATTTGGCAGGTGCACTTATTTACTTGTAAGCGTAGCGGAAAGAAAGGAACCTCTAGCGATGCCGGTGGAAGCGCTGAGGAGGAACGAGAGGTTGCACAAGTGTAAAACACTGCAGAAAGTTAGCAGCGTGTAAAACCGTGTTGCGCGCTCCACCGTTCACTGCGGTGTATCTGAAACAATGAAAACAGGATGCTCATGGTTAGTCTTGGTTACACAGTGATTTCTAGTTTTTCTTTCTCAGGCTGCAGACGCTAAAGCGCTGATGTAATTGTTCGTTTGACGAGATCAGATTTGTGGTTTATACTTCAATATGTCGGCTCTTTGATGGGTCGCAACCGGACCAGATGAATACGGATGATTTCGAGGAAGGTTTCAGATCCCCGAATAAATGAGCATGTTTTGTTGTCTTACTTGACTAGACCGAAAGCAGAAGTGTGCTAGTTTGTTTATGCTCAATTGTGTTTTCGTTTCTAATAATTACAAAGCAAATTATTTTTCGCAAAGTTCTTGGTAGTACGCAAGCAAAGTGAAAGTTTTTATGGAGTTTTTAATTTGTAGTGATGTTGGACAGTAAGTGCAACAATGAATGGTATAAAACTATTCTTTGTACGTAAAGATGAAATTAAAGTAGGAGTGTGAGATGGAGATTAAGTAGGAGATTGTAGCAGATGAACAACCTTTTCAAAATATGCTAATATCACTGCTAGTGTAAATGAAACATGCCATTTAAAGGTGGAGCAGTTTGTTGAGAATCTTCACCTTTTGAATAGTTCTCTCTATCTATTTCTCTCTCTCTCTCTCTCTCTCTCTCTCTATATATATATATATATATATATATATATATATATATATATATATATAATATATATATATATATATATTATATATATATATATATATATATATATATATATATATATATAATATTATATATATATATTATATATATATATATATATATATATGTGTGTGTGTGTATATGGGGTGACATTTTCACAAAGGAGACGTTTGTTTAACATCTGTGGAGGTAATCCTTGTGTGTCAGCGTGTTTTCCTCCATGGGAGAGTCTTCATAACAGAGGACGTTGTGGTTTCTTGTTTTGTTTCGTTTTATTAACTACCAGAGAGAAAACAAAAAGCCACTGAAGCAATGGAAAGTTGTGCAGTCAGTGTTCTAGATTTAACACACAATTATGTCAGTGTTGAGTGATCTAAAGCTAATACTTGCAGTTGAGGGGTGTTTTCTTTCGATTTTTTTTTTCCTTCTGATTGATTGTTGGGAATTGCAAGTTACAACCTCTAGTCTAAAGCAGCATTATTTCATTGCATAAAATGTACCCATAAAAGGATAAAAATGTCTGTCGTAAGCAATACAAACTGGTGTTAATAACGTATGAGGTTAAATAAATAAAAATTGCTCCTGACAGAGGTGTAATATTGTGAAAAAAAATGTACTACAGGTTCACCATATCTTAAAAACTGATTTTAACCATAATGGAGCTCCAAGGTCGGCCAATGCCCGTCTTCTGCATCCTCTTTCTCAGGCACTGTGGATCACCGTGGTTTGAGGCTGATGCTGTTTGGAAGTTATTGTAGAGCTCTTATACCATGCTCGTGTAACACAATAGAATGCTTATTCCTATAATGTGAATTGCACATTCCCATGATCCTCATATTTGCATTGCGATGCATTGTCATGATCTTTACACTCCTTTATAAAAAGTATGACGTGTCGTTTTAAATAAACAAATGTAATCCTTGATAAATTGTGGTGATGGAGGACTGCAGGGCATGGTGTTGCATCAAACCACCCTGTCATTTATTTTTTATAAACATGCTTTATCATGTTTCATTCCTTTTAATGAAAGAAAACTACATCACAAACTCTAGTGTAGTAGCCACGAGTTATTTAGAATTGACCTAAATACTGTGATTTAAAATCCGCCACAGCAGTGAGTCTGTTGCGTAACATTATAAAGTGTTTAGGAAGGGTGTGATGACAAATATGACCAGTTTTAACCACCCAATGTTTTCAGAGTGGAGGAAAATGTGATCTAGGGGTAATTTCTCACAGACAGTTACAGTCAAGGTCTGTCTTACAATATTGCACATTTCAGTGCAACACAGGGGGGAAAATAATGTGATGTTCTCTCATTCTCAGCGCTTCCTGTTCTCATTTCACTTTTCGGATACACATCCTGTGTATCAGAGAGAGGGCTACATGCTGAGGTCATGCGTTTTGTCTGAAAGTACATTATGAGAAATGCCTCGGTGATACTCGAGCGTAGCTTCACGTGTTCGTTGTAACGTGAACATTTTGTGATGTGTCTAGCTCGATGGGCGATATCTGCAGGGAACGACGTGTGATTTATTATACACTCGGAGCTGACTCAGCAGCTGGCATGTGATTGTTAAACTGCAGCCGTGACCTGTACCTTTCAGCAGCTGCTGGAAAACTGACATGTTTGATGGGTTTTTATATCCATAGTAACAGAAATATAATTCCTGAATGCACAGACATTCTTATAAAGTGGAGTTTAATAATGGGTGAGGTGTGGTACTAAATATGTGAACTTGGTTATGGATTTAAAAATAATAATAATCTGGAAAATACGTAGAAGATAAAAATAATTTTTTGTTGTGTTATGGCCTCAACAAGTGTTATTTTTGTTATACCGTTTCATTTGATTAATAATCAAGTAGTTCTCATACGGTGACTTAAAACATACCTGTACAGACAATTAACAGCCTTTAATGACTTTTTAATGAAAAATAAATGATAAAAAATGACTTTTTTTTTATAATGTAAACACAATTAGTGGCTTTCCTGATCAAAAATATTATAGTTTCTGTAACAATACCGTTTTTTTTTGTTTTTTTTTGTTTTGTTTTGTTTTTTACTGTCTGGGAGACAAGGAAAAGAAATGTAAAAATAAATTCATAATTTTCTTAATGTTATTAAATCTTTAATAAATAATTTGTTGGCTTTGTTGTAGCTATAAAAAGTTAAAAGCATCTGTTTAATGAAAACAAAATGTAGCTGAGAAAACCTGTCCATTATGGACTGGAGTGCTTGTATGAGTTTGAAACTGGCTCCTGTCGGTCATTTCAAACATGCCCCAATACCCCTTCACTCCGCCCACATCTCCGCCCACATTTCCGCTTATCTAGATAATTTTCCTGTGGACCAAAAAAAAAAAAATGCTGTAGTGCTTGGAATGAACCTGGAAGACAGTAATTTGGATCTGTTTATTAAAATTATTATTTTAGGGAATGTAAATATAGGAGAGTTCCTCCATATTTTCCTGTCTTTAAAGCAGAGTTGTGTTTCAGGCTACAACTAACCATTACTTTCAAAACCGATTAATCGGCTGATTTATTATGTTTTTTTTTTTTTCTTGAGTAATCGAATTTGGATGGGGGGGCTTTCAGCACCTTTTCCTCATTTATTTAAAATAAAATCAACAAACTGAGTGTTCCAAGTATAAACTTTAGACTAAATGTTTACATTAACACACATTAGTCCAGTTATTTATATTAAATACGCATACACTAAATAAGAACTTCCCTTTGAGATGGTACGACCCTTCTAAAATTGTGTTCACAGTACATAGTGCATGGTGTAAGTGTGTAGTATGTCATTTGGGACACAACTTTAGTATTTTCTCACTGATGTGTTTTCACGTCACATTGTTGACCATGGTTTTCATAATCGATTATTTAGTTGTGTGTCGGTCAGATTTACGTATAGTTTATGTTCCATCAAAATGGGATTTCATGGTTTATACTAAAGTTTTCTAAGGGAGTGTGCGTGCAATTACATTATTAAACCTTGCAAAGAGGGTAGGGTTGCACACTTGTGGCCAAAATGATCATCCCCATTATTTAGATCAATATTGAGATCTCGATTATTTATCACGTTTATTAATTGTTTTTAGTGACAACATTTTTATTGCACTTTATTAAGTTTTCTCATGTCTCAATATGACACACAAGTAGGCATGAGAACTTGAGCTTTTCAATTATGATAGAATTTAGTAACGTAGTGTGAGCCATGACACATTCATTTAATTTCTGATAAACAAAATGTAATATTTTCAGTTCATTTTACAGGCTGTATACAAAAAAACAACCGCTAACCTTTTCCACCTTGTAAACAAATACAATAAACATCAATGTTCAATGTTTGAAGTCTGCTCAAACACTGAGCAATGAGAAATACTGTTGGTTAATTGATCAATAATCAAGCATAAAATATTTTTATTTTGAAATATCTTAAACAATAAAGAATCCTAATTAAAAGTAGATTAACACAAACATGATCCATATTAGGGCAAAGGCTAATAGCTTCCTAAGGAAATATTGATATTGTCAAATTGATATTAAATGCAACCGATAGTAATTATACATTATTTCATTTCTCATGTTATTTGTATTTTATGAAGTTATTATAATATGTATTTTTTATATATATTAAATGGTTTATTTATAATTAAGCACATTTTCTGTCTTTAATTTTAGTGGTTGTATTTTTTTGTTTCAGTTTTAGATCGGTTCCCCCAGTACAGTGGTGCCATGTCTGCTGTTGCATTCTGGACTGAAACTGGAGTTGACTTTTTTTAGTGATATCTATGTTTGTTTACAGACCGATCAGTTGCTACTCTTGATTATGATTGGTGAGCAGTTATTTAATAAGGAAGTTTGAATTAAACCCACCTTGTAGCGTTAGCATTATTAATTTACTCCACGCGATGCCACTGTGTCTACATGAGCAGGTGCGGGTTCAGGTCATTTTTCGTGATCAAAAAATTGGCGGTTTGTGAGATCGGGAAGTTGTGTTGGCTGAATAGCTATTGTGGTGATGTCACATGGCATGAGGTGATGGTCATATGACGTTTCTTGCAGAAAATCTGTAATCTATCTGCGATTAATCGGCACTGATAACCGACTGCTGGTTTTCGGCAAAGACCCACACTGATAGTTTGTTCCCGTTGTGTTTTGATTCGTTTTGGACATCTGTTTTTATTTGTTGTTTGGAGTGATACTTGGTTCAGTTTTTATGCATCTTTTTTTCCCTTTATTTTATTATAAGGGCATATTAATATTTCTATATTTATTTCATTTTAAAAAGTACAGTACATTTTCATGGTTCAGTCAGTACTGGTTTTTTTTTGTAATAAAGCTCAGCAATATTTTACTTTGAGTGTTATGTTATCATACAGTATCAATAATAAAAACCATCCGTTGATTAATCGGTTAGTTATCGGTAAAATCCACCATCGCTTGACCTCCACTTGTTGTTAAATCGTCACTCTGAGGTAACTGTAAAATGTCATTGATTGATTGATTGATTAACCATTAAGGTTCTGTACGAGTGGCTATGAGGTAATAATGAAAAAAAACAACTCTGCCAGCAGGAGCTGCTGTTCTTGACCTAGGTCCTGGCTTTAAAAATAAATAAAATGTATAAATATAAATGTAGCTGCTACGTATACATTAAAACTGCTGTAAGACAGACTAAAGAAGTGTATGATGTGAGGCCACTGATCTCACAAGGAGATTTTCTTTCTTTCATTCTTTATTTATTTAATGGAGAGGAACAGAGGTGGCAGTCAGTTAGAAGCTGATATTGTGGCAGTCCTAACAGTGATGTCTCAGATGGGGCTTGCTGATCAGTGAAGACCCTCTGTCTTCTCCTCAACCCTGAGACACGGCGCTTTTTGTGTGCCGCTGCTTTTGAGATGCGTCGAGTTCACAATACAGAAGTGGCATTCAGACCAGCGGCGATTCATAGTAGGAATTGTGTGCCCCTGACTCCTACACGTTTTTACGACCGGCTGTGGAGATCCTTCTGAATACCAACCCCACCCGGTCACAGTTACACCCTGATGCCTTGTTGATGTCCAACTCCCTCAGTTCTACGCCTTAAAAAAAAAAAAAAACCACAAGAATTGAAATGAGTTCCCTTTAGTTTAATGAGATCTCTGCCATTTTGTGTCATTTAGAGCTTTTGTTGAATTTGTGTGTGAATTTCTGTGTTTCTGACCCTGCTGTTCAGTACGTGTGAGTCTTCAATGCTGTTTCCAGCACTGTGATCTGGCACAAGAGGCAAGACAGCCTTTGTGGTTTTGGACTTGTTGCCCCTTGTTCCCCCCCACCTCCAGTGACCATATAAGGGCAAAACTGAGCCAGCTGCTCTGAACTCACTTCTGTCACTTTTCTTTTAACCTAGTTTTCTTTTTTCTTTTTTTTTTTCTTTTCCATCCAGTGTCATTTCTCTGACATTAAAAAAAACTGATTTTGATTTATGAAATATGCTAATCCCTTGAGTGTCTGATGATCCTGGTACCCATGCATTGTTGTTTTATTTAAAAACTACTCGCCTTTAAAATGTATTTCACATATGAATATAATCAAATTCGTCCTAACAAAAGAAGAAGAAAAAAAAGTCGTCTCTTTATATGAGAATATTTCCAGTTCCAAAAATTTTCCAAATCTTTTCCAATTCCAATCTGGAATTTTACGTTTGTGGGAAGTGATTGCTCAGCGGGTAAGATGTATTTCTGATCGGAAGGTTGTGAGTTCCATCCCCAGCACTGCCACTGTTGGGCCCTTGAGCGAGGCCCTTACCCCTCAACTGCTCAGTTGTATAAATGAGAAGTGTAAGTCGCTCTGGATAAAGGAGTCTGCCAAAATGCTGTAATGTAATTTGTTCCAAATGAAACTAATTCCATTTGCTACATTTGTTTTCTCCATATCTGAGCCACCACTTAAGTAAGAATAGCCGTTTGATAAAGACGAGGTGTTTGCTGATGCACCACAATGACTGTGATGCGTTAGTGAACAATTTCTCACACACCATGCTTGAGGCACTCTTTCACTGGAACCACTTAGTCGTGATTTAGTCATTTTTAACTCTGTGTCTTATGGAATTTTGTGGGCATGGCTAGTCCCATGAACTTACTTGGAATTGACAATCACTGGTAAATTGCCAACATACACATGTGAGTAAGAAAATCAGTGTTGCTGATTTCTTCCGTTTCTACTGGACCCAACACGGTGCTCAGCAGCAGGTAGTTCTGTTACACTTGCTGAAGAAAATTCACTCGTTTTGTAGAAAACCTCATAAAAGGAATTCTCTGCAAAAACATCATATGCTCTGTGTGTGTGGGGTAGGGGGGTGAGATGTTTTAAATTCTTGAGTGTGCTCGAAGACATTTCCAGAAGTGTTCTTGGGTCTCTCCTTCTGCGAGAAGTCATTGTGTGCCTCTTGTTTGCAGTGTAGAAGGCAGAAGTCTGAGTTTTTGGCGTCTGATGTAGAATAGGCTTTTTGTTGTTGTTGTTTTGTTTTACATTATGTAGCTCTCATGCCATCCATTTTTAGCTGGGTGGGACTTTTGAAATGGCCATTTCCATCCATGTCCATGGATCACTGTGGGAATCACTGTGACAGGGTGGCGATATTTCAGTTTACTTATCAGATTTTGGGCCCGTGTGACACATCGGATGATCACTGTTGCGGTATGGTAATCAGTTCTAGTGATTTTTTATTTATTTATATATATATATATATATATATATATATATATATATATATATATATATATATATATATATATATATATATATATAGGGGTGAATTATTGTCTCCTCACCTGCTTGAGTTATTAAAATATCAACTGGCAAGCCAGAGCTACCTGAATTATACCTCAAACCACCACAATACAGTCTGTATAGGAGGTTCTTTTGTGTGTGTGTGTGATTGACATTTTGTGTTTTTTTTTTTTTTGTAGAAAACTACTCGAATTGGCAAAATTGCAATTGAACGAAATTGTTGTACCCTTTCACAGTGATGTTTGACCTTTTGTAAGACCTTAACTGTACTCCTGTTTAGAGCTGCAACAACCACTCAATAATAACCAATTATGAAAATTGTCACTGAATCTCATTATGGATTAGTTGGTCTGCGCGTGGCACTGGGTACATTTATTCACTACATTACTTCTGTTCACACATCAAAGAGTACAAACCAAAGCTGAGTCCCAAATAATTTGCTATAGACTTGCACTATGCACCATGTACTCTACCGTCTAGCGTATGAATTTTAGAACGGTAACATCGTCTCAAATGAAACACTAGCGTTTTTTTTCTAAGCCGAAGTATAAACCGCTTCCCAGTCAATGTCGCATAATGTCATACGCACGGAATGGGATGCCGCTAGCGTTAGCAGAATCCCCAGAGTCAGCAAAAATAAATTTCTGGTTTACTGTTTGTCACTGTTACCTTTTATACCCAACATGACCCCAGTCACCATCAGACGGAGGCGTAAAGGTCTTTTCACACTGAGCGCAACGCGATAAAGCCAAGTGAAGCTAATCACAGACGACCAGTGCTTTCACACTCAACGCAAATCAATTGCTCGCCTTCAGCTAATTCACACCTGCACCATAGGTGGCGCTGACCGAGAATGCATTTTACGCCTGCAAGTTTTTCTAACTAGTTCTTTTCTTATTGTATGTGTATTCTACCCAGAAAAGGAGGCAGAAAGTTTGTGCGTTTATGAACAGCACCATCAAGCTGTTTTACTATGAATGAAATAGTGAAATATAATGCAAACTTACTATCCCATTATATTTATAACTGACCTCTTTATATTCTTGTTGAAACATAAATAACAAATGACATAGAGGATTGTTTTCTGCTACAAAAAGTCCAACCGTACGCCCGCTGAGCAAACGGCAGTTTTTTAATGCATGAGTAACTGATGCACCATTTTATCGGTAAAAGGCCAGTTGGATGGAAACAGGTGGGAGGCAGCCAATATCACACAGGGTTTAACTTTTTTTTTTATTATTATTCACATACTTTGGCTTTGTCGATAACAGAAATGTGGAAAAAACGGATGGAAACTTGGCAACTGATAGCGAACTCAATATCCTCTTCTGTATTCCAGAATACTCATCAGTGTTTAGACTAGTTTTCAAAACAGCTTTCTGTGCTTTAGTGCCTCGTTTCTCACCCTTTTGTGCAACAGCAGCAGTGGCTCTGGGCACATGATCTAAAGCTCAAATCTAATTGGGCGGCCTTTTCTGTCACCGAGCTACAGGTCGGGGGGGAAAAAGGCACGAACAAAAACAGTGTCGCTTCGTCGCGCTGCGAATGATCGCTCCGGGTGTGAACAGCTCCATAGGGATCTGTTATTTCAATTCAAAAGCATCATCGTGTTAAACATTCACGTCGCTTAATCGCGCTCAGTGTGAAAGGACCTTAAGGCAGGGGATAATTTTTATATTCCATGCCGCTTAACCTGTCAATTTTACAAAGCGTGGCTTGTGTAGTACGAATACAGGACAGTGATGCACGAGCACAAACTTATCCAAAATGCTCCACAAGGGCTGGGGAAACTAGTGTGAGGTGCTTTAAAGGTTTAGTTTAATTCCAGTTTATTGTCATTATATGCTGTATTTGCACGATTACAGTGTAACATGTTTATGATAACTGAAGTGATCTATTAGTAACGAGGCCACATTGCTCGTCACTCGCAGTGATGCACAGAGGAGCGCAAGTCAGATCTGTAATGTCTAGTTAAAATGGTATGATTAAAGTAAAACAATGTCTAAAGGCAGTGAGGAACTGAAACCACAAGGTGCAGCGTAAGGGAGATTTTATTAATTATTTATTTCATTGTTTTGTTTGTGCATCCATTAAAATAATGTGTGTAATTAAAGGAAAAAGTGCTGTTACACGGTGTTGCAGTCGACTGTCCCAACTTTTTTTGGAGTGTGTTGCAGTCATCAGATTTGAAATGAGTGTATGTTTTCAAAATAAACCAAATGCACAAAGTCTGACGTCAAATAATGTGTAAATGTCTTTTCAATATAGTACAGGGTGAACTGAATTTTCAGGTGACTCTTTTTTTGTTAGTTTTCTTTTTTGCATTTTCCATACTGTCCCAACTTTTTCGCAATTTGGGGTTGTAGATTTCGACCATTACGCTGGCTATCAAGTTGGTTGATTTTTAATGTCTGTGGGGAAATGTGGAGTCTGTGGCTTTTAGATTGACGCGCATTGTGTCGTATCTCGTTGGTGTTTTCTTTTCACCGGTTTTGTATTCTATACAAACCTTAAGAGCCCGTGTTGTCTGTGCAACAAAAAAACGTCTCTTGTCTGAGCTACTGATCAGATTAAGCTGCGAATGTCTTCACTCACAGAACATGAATGGGAGATTAAATTAAGGAAAGGCAACGTGTTTATCAGGACACTTCTTTATGCAAGAATTGTCGAAGTTTTTCCTCTGCTGTTCACCACAGAGCACATGAACACCGGTAGTTTTATTAAAGCTACTAAGTTAGTAGCACTTGCAGTGAATTTGTAACCAACTTCCTGTTTTTGTTTCCTGATGTAACGTGTACACGTGTTGAGTGTCGCCTGTGGGTGGGTGTCAGACATACGCATCAATCAGCGATAGTTAGGGCACGTGATCTCACGGGCTTTTCGCTTTTCTTTTATTCTCCTTTCATTCTTTTTAACACCGCGCATGTTGTCGCGTTCCTGAGAAACCGCAGAGTACCTTCCTGAACACCGGAGACGGAATCCAATCAAAATGCTGTCTTAAAGCAGCCGACGAAGACGGCGGAGAGTGAGGCTAGTAGCATGTCAAAGTCAAAAATGAATAAGAATCTAAGGATCGTTGCTTTATTTCATATCAAGTAAAATTGTGAAACTGCTTTGCATTTAGTACAGAAAAACCCGGTTGTAATATGTACGTTTTAGTTCATTGGTTTTTAACATTTTTATTATTTTTTTATTTTATTTTTTTTTTTTTTAGATGTATTTATTAATTTATGTTTTTTTTTTATTAACGATTTGGTGTAAGAACATTGGTCTTTAGCTTTCAGGGTTAAAAGATTTGCATTTAGTTGTTAATCTGCAAGGTTTTTTTGTCAAACTCTCTAGAAATGGTACGTTTATGTCAGCTATTTTTTTCTTATCTGCGTAATCATAATAAGTGTTGCAGCCTGCGGCGGTTTCACACTTCCCTGAGTGGTGATGCCTAATCTGATGAACAGTTGCTATTTAAATTTGATGTCATGGTTCCATGAGGAACATCTTTGTAGAAAGAGTTCATGGATGTCCGAGTAGTTTATACACCTTTAACGGTCCCACAAGCTTGCATTGCAAGACCACAATGCTCTCTGGGGTTAAGTAGTTACTTTTTGGCAACCTGTAGACCATTCAGATCCCTGAAATGCTGTAACCCTCTTACCCCTTAGTCCCCACAGTATTATGTCCCACAACCCTATATTCCCCGTAGAAACAGCACGCCAACCCTGAGTTCCCGGGCCGAAATTGGCCCCAAAATCAGCATTTTAATTCAAACATTTTTAGGCCTTGAGACAACTTATAATAATGTATTTGTGTAATATTACTTTGAAAATGAAGCAGTTCAGTGTTTTTACTCCACTTAGAGCACAATCCTTAACTAGAGAAATTACAAAAAACGCTCTCTAAAATCCTTCTACTCATTTATAAGGACCAGATGAGCATCAGCGTGGTCCGTGCCTTTGAATAAATGCATTTTAGTGACAAAAGTCAACTTCCTGGTGGTAATCAGACCAGCAGGTACTGTTTTCTGGTAATGCACAGAAATTGGTCGTATTCCCGACAACGAAAAACTGTTTTTGATTCCTTGTGGGGGTTGTTCTTCTTTTCAACGGAAGGATTTGTCACTATCAGTTTTGGTTTCAACATCGCCTGAGCTTTCACTGCTGTCACTATCTAAATCCTCGCTCTCGCCTGTGTAACTGTGTATGTTTTCTTTTTTTTTCTTTTTTTTTCTTCACTGCTTTAGATGTACCCATGTTCACTGTAGGTGTAACTTTTTTTTAGCTGGAACACGATTAGCTTTTCGCTATGGCATTTTTAGTTAACCAAGTTTATCAACAACATTCACACTTGGATCATCTTCATCGTAATGACGGCGTAATGACGTAATCACGTCGTGACGTCATCAATCTTCCGGCTCAAAAAAATAATAAATAAGTAAGTAAGGAATCATAGCAGAGTAATTCCGGAATACCGGCCTTACAGGGATAACGTTTACACTGTAAAGCCGCTATATCGGCCTTGCGGGGATTTGGTACGGACGATCAAGCCGGTGTATCATCATTACGGGAATAGGTCAAAGACGGACAAGCCGATTTTTCAGCCTTACGGGGTTAGAGGGTTAAACTTTTCTATTTGAGACCCATGCCATGGGGTTAAGGTTGGTTAACTTGCTGATATTGCGTCTCCTGCCTTCCTGTGGTCTTTATTTTAAATAAATAGAGCATGAACACAATTAAGTGTTGTTCCAATACTTTACAAATTACTTTACGAGCTTGCTGTTGCCTAGGAGTACTCTACTGATCATCCTGAGCACAATCTTATTTCCATAGCCCAGGCATTGATTTCATTTTAAACGCTCTTGGGATTTTGGAATTCTACCTTGTATTGAATGTTCATGCTGTTTCCTCATGTTTAACTTTAAAAAAAAAAAAAGAAAAAGAAAAAAAAAAGATTTCAGCTCTAAGGAGAGTAGCGCAAGCGTAATCATATTGCTGCACCCAACTTGAGGTTGTGACTTCTGACCTCTGACCAAGGAGGAAAAAACAAAACAATTCCTACTTGGGAAATCGGGACGGTCTTCTGAACAACGAGTTCTGGAAGTGACGTCAAATCAGCATGTCCACACAGCAGCACTTCTTACCTGTAAATCAGTTATACTGTAGATACACGAGTACTTACTTTAGATCAACATACTGACATTCGTTTGTTAAATCTAGAACACTGACTGTACGGCTCAATGTTTTGAGGAGGGAAATATGCAGCACTCATCAGTTAGCTGGCTTCGTAGCAGAAATGAATATGATGGTGTGCCTGTTTTTTCCCGTTCCGAGCTCTGAATTCCCGCTTTGGAGGTAAGTCGGATGCAGCACATTACCAGCTGTGCAGTGGAGAGCTGCATGCCAGCAGCTGTACTCACAAAAAACTCAGCTGGATGGTGGATTTTAGGTGATCCTATCTGCTGTGATGAATGTAGAAGCAATAAAAACACAAACGTACGTTTTCAATAGAAATCCTTTTACAAGTCGGTCGTTTAATCTCAACATAGCCGACACGTTCTCTGCTGATCTGCTGCTCAGACTGTCCTGAACTCCTCTGACCCCTGACTGGAGCACGAACAGGGGGAAAAAGCAGTGTATTTGATCACTTTCAAATTTTTATTACTGTTAACATTATTTGTGTTAGATTTGACACTTTGTTCTAGGTCTTTTATTTTTTTCTTTTTGTTTTTTTTTTAGGTCAATTTCCTGCCTTTTTGATCTTTTGTCCAAAACTTTTCAGTAGCATTTCAAATAAATGCAGTTAACTGATGTTAAATATATACGTGTCTAACATTTAGGCAAGAAGGTGCAACGCTCGATTTTATTTCACGTTAGTCAACTCAAAACCTTCTCCATTTACCTTGACACACCAGTCCAGTCAAGAGTATGTGAAATGGAGGGAGTGGGACGGGGCTTCCAGTGGTGGCTTCAAAACGCCTACTCGGGGGAGGGGGAGGGCTCATTTCTGTCATTTTATTGGGTCGAAAAAGATTGCTCTTTTGGCGTGTTCGATTGATAACTTGTACCAGTGTACTCTGATGTTAAATTGCAGCACACCATTGCACAATGTGAGAAGTTTGGCAGGTGTGGTGAAGTAAAATAGTCAGAATACACGTCACTGGAAGCTGTGGCAGTGTGACATCATGTTTGGATTATTTGAATCATCATATCACACGATTATGAAAACCAGGATCTGCCAGCATAATGTTTCTGAAAGTGGATATTCAGGAATCTTCAGCATAATGGCCCCATCATTTCTAAGCCAGCTATAATGGAGTGTGGATTTTTCAGGCTGTGATGGACTCCCTGGGATTTTTCTTCTTTGTCCCTCTACCTGAACGGAACAGAATTAAATCCGCTCCATCATGTACAAACACATGGAGCTGCAGCTTCTCTAACACGGTTAGTCTGTCTTTGGGAAAAAATCACCATCTGCTTCTTCACAATGAACTGACTCGCCGAGGGTGCCTGTCCATCTGCAACGCCGAGTCCCAAGTCTACTGCTCACTCACGCTAGCTCAACACGTTCGTAACGCAAAACTGCAAGTTACTTACGTTAAATTTTCATTAAATTAAAGTTAATTATTTTTTTTGCATGGGTTGTGCTTCAACACCACTCCTCTGTGCGGATGAATCTGATGGCTTGAGGTACAGTGCTGTGAGAAAAGTATCCCGATTTTCTTCTGGTTTTTGCGTACACCTCGTATTAAATAGTGTTAGACCTTCACGAAATACAACAAGGCAACCTGAGTAAACATACGATACAATTTTTATTTATTTACTTTATTGCACTCATTTTGTGATATTTTGTGGATCAAAATATCGCAGTGGTCTTGACATTGATGTATTTTAGGTCTGTTATGTGAGTCAGCTGATTTCGGACGTCTATCAAGAATCGCTTTAAAAACAGTCTGGAATGATGATTAATTTGAGATTGTATGTAGGACGTTTTGTAAAGATCTAACAGACATGATGGAATGAGTCTAGAGAGCAATCCGAAAGAGAAAAAGTGATATGAAGCTGATTTACGTCTCATATTTTTCTTAAAAACAATTTGAAATTGTGCACTATGCATGAAGGGGTTAAAGTCAGGAAGTGAGCACCTCAGCGTTGCAGGCTACGTTTCAACCACAGCTCTGGACCTGACCACAAATCCTTTTCTGAAGAAGTGGAGAACACTGCTGAAGGATTTGTAGTTTTTTTTTTTTTTTTTCCTTTTTTTTATTGTGGAAAGCCCTTTGAAGAGAACTGTTTGTATTACATGTAAGTATATCGTTGTTCTAATTGATTCTTTATATGTAATGACCTGGTTTCCATGGTGACCGTCGACTGTCTTTGGTGTGGATGTGCACATCATGTAGAGTGTTTGGGAAAGCAATGACTAGCAATGAAGCCATAAGCATGGCTCGGCTCTGTTGGAACACAGATGTTGAGCGTTAGTTCATCAGGTGTGAGGAAAACGGCGATCAGCTGCAACAATTGCAGTCTGTTTCAAATGTTTTTCTTCGCCTGTCTGCCATTTTCTTCTGGACGATGGTATCCTCATATTACAGCACATGTTGCAGCGTTCCGCTTGTCAGGAATAATCCCGGTTCAGCACAGCGAGTTTGGTGTATAGGATCTGGCAGCTGCAGACGCTGAAGGTCCTCGCTTCATCGCTTCACAAATCTCACAGATCCAAAGTCTACAATTTCGGTTTTGAGGAACTTGTGTTACTGAGATGAATGGAAAACTCCATTTGCGAGCTGTGAACATTTTCTGGGAATTTTAGCACTCCGGTTTGACAAGGAGGGGAAATACCACATAGAACCACAGAATCACCAGCTGCTTAACTCAAACAGCATCGATCTCGGGTTTCACTAAACTCTCACGAAGACCCTGTGTAACCCAGTTGTTCACTGATTATCTGCCTGTAGAATTCCTCTGGCTTTGCAGAGTGTGTAGGATGGAAGACTCTTCTTAGTTTTTCTCTACTGAAAAAAGTCAGTTCCACAATTTTTGGTTTGGTTCCACCACCAAAATCCTGCTTCATTGACCTCATGGGGCTTGGGGGTAGCACCAACAAGACAAGTTAGTAAAAGAAGTCAAATAAGACATGAACATCAAGGGTTATATTATAGATTTGTTGAAAAAGCATGTATTTTAATCCAGCATGTGGTTTCGCACTAATTGTAGTTTAATTATGTAGACTTTAATTATGAAATTCCATGAAATCTGAAGTAATGAGAGGATATTTGGTAATGAATGCACAGCATCTGTTTTACTGAATATCAGCCCAATGTAGCAAGTCATGCTCTGCGATTTGGTAAAAATTCTACACTGTAGCAGTGACGAGCCTTGTTTGTCACAGGGGCAGGCCGTGTTTATAATAATGTGTGGGTCAGTACATATATATGCACAGTTTTTAGCCTATTTCTAAACCTAAGCAGTGTTTCAATTATTAGTTGTTGGGACGCTTCGTACATTTTGGGTCCTATTCACACTCGGTAATAGCATCCATCTCGAGAGATCCTATCACAAGTGGACAGCTGACCCAGACATTTATGCCTGGCAGCCTGAAAGCGTCTCCAGCGAAAACATGTGATTGGATTATATGCATCATTTCCGCTGGAGGAAGCGTGTTGCGCATTTTATTACATCAGCCTTCTGTCGCATTTGTTTTCAGGCAGAAATGTCCCAACTTCACGTACCCAGCAGCGGTTGCTGTGGCAGTTTGGCGGTTAAGGCTCTGGGTTACTGATCGGAAGGTCAGGGGTTCAAACCCCAGAACCACTGTTGGGCCACTGTTGGGCCCTTGAGCAAGGCCCTTAACCCTCTCTGCTCCAGGGGCGCTGTATCATGGCTGACCATGTGCTCTGACCCTAACTTCCTTGTATGCAAAGAAAAGAATTTCACTGTGCATGTGTATCATTACCCTCCTGTACCTGCTCAGGCTGTTTCAAAAGTTTCAATTGCACAGTCTGCTAACGAAACTTAATGAATGGTTGAGAAATGAGGAAGAAGCTATGAAAAGCAGATGATATAGCGTCACCGTTTATCCATTAGCCTGGTGGTGGAGATCTCTTGGGTACTTCATGCCCATGTGGAGAAGACAAAGTTTTGTCCCAGTGGTCACTTTCTTTGCTGGATTATTCTAATGAATGTTTATTTCCTTTCTAGAAATGGGTTTGTGTTTCTGTCGTCACTTGGATTGTTTTTCTGCGAGGAAAACACTGGAGAAGCTTAATATTCGTTAAGGGATATTTTAAAGAATTCTTAAAATCATGATGACTAATGTGACCTTTTGAATATGGGGCTCTACGAAAGCTTTTGATATGCTGCACGGCTCTAGCTAAGCAAATCTTTTTCCAAACTTGTGTTTCAGAAATCAAGAGCAAGTGGATGATCTAAAAGGAACCACAAAAATTTCCTCCAGATAAGGTAAGCTGATGCTCTAAACACTGAATAATGGTGATGTAATAATGTCAGTCATGTAGTACTCTGATACAATTGGTTTGGTTTGCATTTGTTAACAAATACAATGGGTTTCTTACTTTGAAAAGATGTCGGGTTACATATTTTCTGCTGTAAGAATCATTTAAAGTGCATATACTTTATTTATTAGCTGAAGCAGGGGTGTGCTAATCATAAATTTGTCAGCTAGCCTCCAGGCAAGTGAAAGCTCCAGTATGCTGGCCTAGTCTTGTTCTATTCTCTTCTGTTATGTTTGAGATTCTTTTGTAGAATGCATTTAACCCATCTAGCATTTCCGTCTGGACAGTTTGGCATAGAACGCTCGCCTAAACCATTTGCTCAGCAAAGATGAATAACCGTGCTTGGTGTAGTGAAACCATTCAGGTATGCTGGCTTAATCACGAACCCCACCTCATGATTTAACTGCACAATAGATGGAGAAAAGAACCCTGTAACCACTCAACTCCACGCTGGTTTAACTGATTGGCAGATTTTTATTAATTTTTTTGAGTTACCCATCAGTCATTACATACACCCTAATGGATATTTGGCTGAAACTCTCTCGTGTATAGGTCCTTTGATTGTGACTCCTGCAGAAGCAATCACTACGTTTACCCGGACAGCAATAATCTAATTATTGACCTCGATCTAAGTAACCTAATAATGTGATTAAGGTGTTTACATGAGTCGCTTTTAGAGTACTCCTGTCATGTTCCTGTTTTACATGTTCTAGATCATAATTAGATCAACAGCCTGCGCCACGCTGTCCGACGTCCCTACAGATTTTCACGTTTCAACATACAGTTCGTCTTCGTTATGGTACCGTATACGGTTTTGGGTGTTTTTGTTTCATTTTTTTTACGAACGCTTTAAGTGCAGTTAATTATTAGTCATGCTGTACTTGCAAATGGACGACTGCTTGAAGCCGTGGGGTGTGTCTCAAATCGCATACTTGCCGACTGTATAGTAGCCGAGATGCATGTATTTTTTCCCCCACTACAGGCCTATAGTAGGAAAGTGTGCAGTTTGGGACACAGCCGAACTCTCACACGACATTCATAATGTGATTAAGGTGTTTATATGTCTGTAATACACGTCCATAATGCGACTAATGCAGGAATACTCCACCTGTCTTAATTCGATTAGAGCTTAATTAGACTATGATCTTAATTAGATTAAGGTTGCTGTTTACATGGTAGTTTCTTAATCAAATTATGGTCTTAATTTGATTAAGAGTGGATTATTGTTGTTCATGTAAACGTGGTCACTGATGCATGTGTTTACATTTGATAAGTCTGTTTTTAGACCTGATTTTTATACCCGTTTTCTTTTCTTTTTTTTACATTAAAATGGATGCCAATCGTCTTCACGTAGAACTTTTAAGCTTGATGAACAAACTGAACTTTTAATGAGCTTCAATGAACAAAATCACTTTTCCTTTTTAGAGAAACAATGACCAAAAAACCCCTATAATAAATGTAACAAGTTTGCTATTACCGCTCAGCTGAGAGAAATTTAAGAAGGTTTGTCATCTACAGTGCTGTGAAAAAGTATTTGCCACATCCTGATTTCTTCTGTTTTTGTGTATCTCGTACTACATAGTTTTAGACCTTCAATTAAAATTCAACATAAAACAAAGGCAACCCGAGTAGACATACAATACAGTTTTTATTTATTTGTTTATTGAAGCAAAAAAGTGTCATCACCCATGTGAAAAACTAATTACTCTTATACTTAAAATCTGGTTGTGCCACCTCTAGCAGCAATAACTGCAACCAAATGCTTCAGATAACTGAAGATCGGACTTTCAATTACTTCTCGGACTAGGACTTACTCCTGTGCTTTGGATCATCGTCTTGCTGCATAATCCACTTGTGCTTGAGTTTCAACTCACTGACTGAACATTCTCCTTGAGGATTTTCTGGTAGAAGACTTGATGTTCTTCTGAGTTAGCAGTAATTTTTGCCTCGCCACACTTCCATGGAATTTGAAACACTGTATTCTTACTATCCACACTTACTTTGTTGGTGTACAGTTGGAGACTGCAGCTCATATTTTCCACAAGTTATTTATGTAAATAATTCATGGCATGGTTTGTTTGTTTGTTTTGGTGGATTTTTGGCGGCATGGTGACACAGTGTTACCGTCTCATAGCCCCATCATTCCTGATTCGATCCAGAGCTCAGGTTACTGTCTGTGTGGAGTTTCTTGTGTTCTCCCTATGTACTGCTGGGTTCTCGGGTTTCCTTGCACTTTCCAAAAACCTCTTCGAGGTGGATTGGCTAAGATGAGTGTCCCCTAGGTGTGAATAAGTGTGTGACTGTGTGCCCTGCGATGATCTAGTGTACACCTCAGGCTCCAGATTCACCACAACCCTGATCAGGGTGCATTTCTGTGTGTTGGTGAATGTGTATACTACAGCACACGTTTCGAATCACTAAAACGCGTCAGCCGTCTTGTGCTTTTGCCATGTTAACATACAGCTCGGTTTGTGTTTTCTGAATTAACAGTTTGAGAAGAGTTCTTCAGGCAGGTGTGACAGGAAGTCTTTTTTTTTTTTTTTTTTTTTTTTTTTTTTTTTTTTTTGAGTATGCAGCATCCTTTGTAAAATGGTTAACCACATACAACAGTGTTGCTGTTGTCTTCACATCCTCTTCTGCAAAACTGTAAATTCATACTACTTTTTCCCGCTGTTTTTAGCTTACAGAATTCTTCACATTTAATCTGCATTTTTTTTTTTTTTTTTTTTTTAACCGTGCTTTTATCTGCTTATTCACCGTGCTGAAAAAGAAAAGCTGTTCAGCTTCTGTCAGTCTGTCTAATGTCTGAGTCTGTATAGACTCAGATTGTATAGATACACTGTCTTGCAAAAGGTTAGTTTGGGGAAGAACTACATATGGGTGTGATAGTCAGGTGTCTGCACGTAGTGTATATTTCTTGTTTCTCAAGATGAACTGATGAAATATTCATGCTTTTTTTTTTTTTTTTAATCAGGTATTTTTATTTATTTATTTATTTATTTATTTGAATAAAAGATTTTTCCCCCATCCATGCATGTAATTTCGACCCTAAAATGTATTTCTGGGCAATTCCATGCAACTTTCTCTTCATTATTCACATGACACTTTCTGCACCGTAGAAAACATGTAATGTTTGCTTATTTCACGTCACATCCCTAACCCTGAGATGTTTACTGTGTATTTAAAATGTGTAAATAAATAAGTTTTTAAGACTTGCCTGTATTGTTCTCAAGAGATTAAATGACGTTCAAATTGCCTCATTCTTTCTGCTGAGACATTTTATTAGGCAAATTGAGTGTGAATCTCGCATCCATAATGCTGGAAATGGTACAAAACACCATCGTGTAACGGCGTGGATTCAGATTTTGTTGTTGATTTGGTGTGAAGGTGAACGCAGCTTTAGTTGATTGCACATCTGAAATGCACTATATGGCCAAAATGACCATCCATGCCCGTGTGCACAAAGTCAAGATGCTGATTGAACACAAATCCCCTGCAGCCTCGCTCCAAAATCTAGTGGAAATCCTTCCCAGAATAGTGGAGGTTAGTCTATATTTAAAGGAGGGAATAAATCTGGAATGGGATTTTCAACAAGTACATATGAGTGTGCTGCGCAGGTGGAGTGGCTGTGGCTCAGGTGGTAGAGCGGGGTGTCCACTAATCGTAGGGTTGGCGGTTCGATTCCCGGCCCACATGACTCCACATACCGAACTGTCCTTGGGTAAACACAATTTGCTCTCGATGGCAAGTTAGTACCTTGCATGGCAGCTCTGCTACCGTTGGAGTGTTTTTGTGTGTGAATGGGTGAACGAGACACCGTGTAAAGTGCTTCGGATAAAAGCGCTATATAAGTGAAGACCATTTACCAAATACTTTGGAGTATATATTGTCAAACCATTTTGTGCCCCCTGCTGGTTGCTCAGACACTGTTAATGTAGTTTTGTTTTTTTATTACTGTTTTGTGTCTGCTAGTTATTCCAGTCAGTTACAGGAACTTACAGATGCCTTTAACATGCTAAACTCTGACCGCAGCCGTTTCCTCAAGTCAAAACCGGTTCTACATCTCAACACCTCTTACTGAAGTTGAGGTGGTTTAAATCACCGTAAGCTTTTCTTTGGGACTGGTGACACATTTATTTTGGCACCATGATATATTCAGTGTGAAAACAACTAAATAGAAGAGTTTTGTTTAAAAAATTTTAATTGAAAATTTTAATTTATTCACGTAAATTTGGCGACCTGAGTTCAGATGTTCAGTTTCAACACACACAAAAGACTTCTGCACTTTTTTATAATACACCATGCTGTATGTACTTAGATAGTCAAGCATTCTGTTAATTTCCCCTCCTAATTTAGTTATTAGCAACTCTCATCTGTTCACTAATTCTCAGCAGCCAGCCCTGGGACGCTGAGGGTTAAACACCCTCAAGATACACTTAAGAAGCCTTTCCCCTTTTATTTTTTATTGCATGCCAATGTATTCAACATGAACCTCCTAGCATGTATGCGTGAACTCTCAAAGAATGCCTGTGATTGGCTAGAGTCACTGTTTGACAAGGGAGAAAGGAATGTCCTCAATACCAAACTGTCCTTTCTAGGTTTTCTACCATGGATAGATGTGGCATTGTGGGGATTCAAACATGGGATGGCTTTACCATTGTGTAATTTGGGAACCCCCTTTAAAAAAAAAAAAAAAAAAAAGCTTTTAACCACTGCTACAGGTTGTATTTATCCGTGTGTGTGTGTCTTTAGAGGGTTAAGGGCCTTGCTCAAGGCTCCTGATGTGGTAGGCTCTCAAGGCTTCCGGTCTTTGAGCCACCACTGCATTAAATACCCGTTATGGAAGCAAGTCAAAAATAGTTGTTTTTTTTCTTGTTTTTGTTTTTATTGGGAGGACATTAGAAAGTAAAAACAAAAGAGCATGATTCCATAGGCTTTAAATTGAATGGGTTACAATAAAATTAATGTAAAACCTAATGAATATTCACTATATGGCAAAAAGTGTGTAGACCCCTGATCATCACATCACTATGTACTTGTGGAACATCTCATTCCAGATTTATTCCCTCCTTTACTGTTAATAATATTCTCCTCTCCTCTGGGAAGGCTTTTCACTAGATTTTGGGCGTTGCTGTAGGGATTTGTGTTCATTCAGCTACAAGAGCGTTAGTGAGCTCATATAGTGATGTGTGAGGAGGTCTGAGGTTCAGTTCAGTCAGTGGAGTTAAGGTCAGGGCTCTGTGCAGGACACTCGAGTTCTTCCAGTCTAACTTTTGCTTTGTGCACAGGGACATTGTCATGCTAGAACAGGTTTGGGCCTCTTAGTTCCAGTTAAGGGAAAATGTAATGCTCCAACATAGAAAGGCTTTCTATACAATTTTGTGTGTGTGTACACAACCGTTTCGGAAAGAACCACATATGGGTGTGATGGTCAGGTGTCCACATACTTTTGTCCATGTAGTGTATGACACATCCCCAAGATGTGAACATTTAGGTTCATAGGAAGAATAACATTTTCAGAATCTTGCATTCATTTCTCTGGACACAGGACTTTTATTCTGGAATGGAAAGTCTTTTGAATGTCAATTTCATCCACAATGTATTGGATATTGTTTATCTGCTGTATTCGACTTGCATCAGAAGTGAGAGCTCAGAATATCATTTACGTTCTCCGTGCTTTCAAGCTACAGATTAGATGCCTCCATGCTGGTCTTTGGTTAGCAACAAGCTAGCCATCTAACTGTGGTGTGTGTTATCCTCCTCAAAACAGCGATCTGTGGATTTACCAAGTGAATGTCTATATGTTGATCGATCTAAATATATAGTTGTATATACAGTGGAACACATTTAAAGGTAAGAAGTGCTGCTGTGTTTACTGTTGATGCTGTGAGCAGCCATGTTGATTTGACGTCACTTGCTGAGCCCGCGATTGAGGAGACCATTGAGTTCTCACATAGGAATTCAGAGTTGTGGGGCATTTTCTTTGGTTTTTCCTAGTCGGAGGTCAGGAAATAAGTTGCAATATGTAATATGATTTCTTTTTTTTTTTATGTTCTATGCTACAACATTGTTTCTTTTGAGAGTGAAGTTAATACTTGCATATGTCATGTTTTACATTAAGTCATTAATGTGTGACTTCCACTGAACATTATCAGCAGAAGGTTCTGTATGTGATAAAAATGTGTAATACACTTTTTTTTTTCTTTTCTTTTCTTTTTTCACACCCAATTCTTTACCATTTATATCTTGATTAGGTTTGCTGGAATGGGTAATCTTCTAAAAGTCCTTACAAGAGAAATAGAGAACTATCCACATTTTTTCCTGGACTTTGAAAGTAAGTTTACGAGGCTTGCAGCCTCAGAAGCGGAACTGTGTAATAATTGATCTTCACTCCACAGAAGAGATTGAACCACCATGTCTGAACACTCGCATAGACCTTGATGACGACTCTGCATTCCTTCAGAGAAGCAGAGAGGTCCGAGCTTGTACACTGTAAAACCAGATAAGTTTGTTTAACTCAAAAATTTAGGAAACCAATTACCTCAAATTTAAGTTGATGATAAATCAATTTATTTAAACCAAATACACTTAAATATAACAAAATCTAACTCAAACTTTGTAATTTAAAATAATGTGTTATATTATCATAAATATCATAAATTATCAACTTAAAAATTGAGGTAATTAGTTTCCTCAAATTTTTTCAGCTAAATGAACTTATCCGGTTTTACAGTGTGGATAAATTCTTGCTCTTAATACTGTTGGTCACTTCAGTGCTACGGAGCTTCATTTTGAAGATCTGAGTTTCAAAAATTAATAAATAAATAAGTAAAATCTATGCGAGTGTTTCAGACATGTGGCAGCAAGATTGAACTATCCAAGATTGCTGTGCATTACATGCAACACCTCTCTCTCTCTCTCTCTCTCTCTCTCTCTCTCACTCTCTCTCGCTCTCTGTTCTCTTTTTTCTTCTGTTTTCTTCTTCCAGAAACCGAATGGGGAATCTTTTAAAAGTGCTCACTTGCACAGAGCTTGATCAGGGGCCAAACTTTTTCCTTGACTTTGAAAGTGAGCAGAGCTTTTGCCTGGCCCAATCTGTCCTTCCTGCTGTCTACTAAACGTCTGCATGTCTCGTTGTTTGTTTGTATATCTGATCAACACAGCCGAACATGCATCAGTGCACCTTTTGATATTGTACATCATGACGATTGGAGTAAATTCTGCTGTGTGCGTTTACTCTTGGAGAGAACGTTTGCACATGCAAATCAGATGACTTCATAGCGGGGGCGTATTGTTTTGCAAATGCAAATGTTTTAGTCCATTTCCCAAGACAAGACCTTGCTCCATTTCTTTTGGGCGTATACTGTTCTTATACATTACAGCCTCTTGCTGCCAAACTGCCAGTTAGTGGCTGTAATGCGTGTTTGGTGATGCATTACACTCCTACAGTATCTCTTAGACACTGCTTCATCTTCGTTTTCCCCTTCACATTCGCATGCTGTTGCATCTTTTCTGAAAAGAACCTAACCTGTTAATTTGTCTGTACTAACACTAACCCGTGTCCTGCACACACGTGGAAGATATTTTCCTGCTTTCACCATGTTCTTTGAATTTCCCAACGTGTAAATGGAAATAATTGTGTTCAGACACGGATAGAATTTCAGAAGCTGTGTGAAAATTTGAATATGTACTACTGTAGTTGTATTGGCTTAATATTGTGCATTATTTTCAATGTATAGGGATGGGGGAAATGTTATTTGTAATAATGCTAATTTAGTTGTGTGTGTTCGTGTTAGATGCACAGCCCACAGAGTGTGAGCGTGAAGTGTGGAACCAGGTGAATGCCGTACTCCAGGAATCTGAGAGCATCCTGTCAGGCCTGCAGGCTTACAAGGGAGCAGGACAGGAGATACGAGATGTAGGTCGCACACATGTACTCGTAACAAACAGCAGCGTTCTTAAATTGAACCCTTTTGGTTTGTGTTTTTCAGGCTATACAGAATCCAAATGATTTATTACTGCAAGAACGGGCTTGGACCTCCGTGTGTCCCCTCGTCATCCGACTCAAAAAGTTCTATGGCTTCTCACTGAAGCTGGGTAACACTCTCACTCTTCATCCCACATCCTACTGAGTTTTAAAATAAAGCACATGTTTCATGTATTTTCTCCTTCCACTGGCGCAGAGAAAGCCCTGCAGAGCCTTTTGGAGTCTCTGACCTGTCCGCCTTGCACTCCCACTCAGCATCTCGAGAAGGAGCAGGCCCTTGCCAAGCAGTTCGCAGAGATCCTGCATTTCACCCTCCGCTTCGATGAGCTCAAGGTTTTATTTCTATTTCTTCTTCAAACTCCAGCCAACCTGTTGACCGTTCAAATCTAGCAGGAAGTATTGCATCTCTAGCTGCATTTACATGGACAATAATCTACTCTTAACCCGATTAAGATCATACTTTGACTAAGAAACAACCATGTAAACTGCAATTTTTACTTCCCTTAATCTAATTAAGGTCATACTCGAATTAAGCTCTAATCGAATTAAGACCGGTGGAGTACTGCTGTTTTAGTCGCATTATGGACGAGTATTACAGACATGTAAACACCTCAATCACATTATGAACGTCGTGTGAGTTTTCACCGCATTTTACGACATTGACACGATCACACACGGCAGTTTTACAGCGAACAAGAGAGTTTGGCTGTGTCCCAAACCACATACTTGCCTACTAGATGCCTGTAGTGGGGAAAAATACATGTATCCCAGCCACTATATAGACAGTAAGTACGCGGTGGAGACGCAGCCCATGGCTTCAAGCAGTCGTCTCTTAGCACGTACAGCATGACAAATAATTAACGCACTTAAAGCATTCGTAAAAAAAATTAATAAAAACACACAAAACTGTATATGGTACCATAACAAAGACAAACTGTCGATTAGTGAATGTCGATAAGTTAAATTCAGTAGGGACGTTGGATGGCATGACGCTGGCTGTTAATCTAATTATGATCTGTAACATGTAAAACGGGAACATGACAGGAGTATTATAAAAGCGACTCATGTAAACACCTTAATCACATTATTATCTTAATCGGAGTAGGGTCAATAATTAGATTACTGCTGTCCATGTAAACGTAGTCAGTGTGGTGGTGGGGTTTTTTTTGTTTTGTTTGTTTTTGTTTTTAACTGATCAAATATTTTTTGTTGTTTCTTCAGATGCGAATACCTGCCATCCAGAATGACTTCAGTTACTACAGACGAACGATCAGTCGAAACAGAATAAATAACATGAACGTAAGAAGATGCAGTTAAACTCGCTAATCTTTCTGAAATGGTTCCAATTACGGAAGTTTTAAAAAAAAAAAAAAGCCTTGTGGTGTTATTTTTCTGTGCTGTTATCTTTATATTTGAATTCTGATGACACAAGTTTATACTTCATGGATGAGGACATCGGTTTTTACTTTAATCAGGGACCGGCATGTGAGGAAATAGCTGCATGTCTGTCAGTACATTTTCCATGTTGATGTCGTCACTTGTGAAGGCGACTGAGAAATTCGAAACTCTACTGTCATGGACACTACATCGTAGTGATCGTAAATGCGTGATCAGTTTCACCCTAAAGCCAGCTTTAAGGGCTGGGGTGTCTCCGTGGTTACCGCATGATGTTTGAGAAATTCGGTTTGCTGCTCATGTCATTTTCCACGTTCAGAAAAATCTTTAGGAAACAGATGCAATTCCTGCTGAATCGCTGTAGCACTGATATGTAAGCATTACCAGTGTGCTGCTGGTCACAACGATGTCATGCTAGAAGGATGCTGCTGGATCGCCTCAGGAAAACAACTTTTGATATCTTGTTATAAGTCACAAGAGAAATAAGTTGTGATCCTGAGATAATGGGACAGAAAACAAACTCAATCTCATGGCTTTTCTGGGCCTCTGTGTGTGAGAGTTGTGCTTTGTTCCTTTTTTCCATAGCTGGACATAGAAAACGAAGTCAACAATGAAATGGCCAACAGAATGTCACTCTTCTATGCTGAGGCCACTCCGATGCTGAAAACCCTCAGTACAGCGACTACAAACTTTGTGACCGAGGTAACACTTTCCTTTCTGCTGCCGGCCTTAAATATTTCTAAATGTTTTGCTCCACAAGTATACAGCTGAGTACAGGAAGTACGATCATGTAAAACATTTTAATAATAATAACTTTAATGAGTTTTTTTTTTTGTGTGTGTGTATTCAGGGAAAAGTTTACTGAACATAAAGCTCTTTTACAGCAACGCCCTTGGTTCACGTTCATTCTAGCCTACATTCAGAAAAAGGATATACCATATATAATAATAATAATATAATATTAATAATAAAATGAAGAAAAGTCCTAATAAAAACAAATGAACAACAAACATGTCTGCAAATCAGCCAACGCAGGAACACTGTACTACAACCATATCGTCCATCATACACTTAAATTGATCTACTGATACACACTGATCTAATTTTAATACCTCTTGTAACTTGATCCATTTATTTGTTGCAAAAAACCTAAAAGCTCCATTTTCCAAGCTCGGTGTTAATCTGAGGAGTTTAAAGAGAGAGAGAGTGTTATGACAAATGGATTTGACTTTTAAGAGAGAAGTAATGTAGAACTTGCTTAACAATGCCTTGTAAATAAAAAGGAGGTGGTGTCTTTCCCTTCTGTCACGGAGAGAAGACCGTCCCACATTCTGATAGAGTTCACACTGATGAGTTCTAAAACTATCCCCAGTAATAAATCCTAGAGAACTGTGGTAAACTGCAAGTGATTTCAGTGTGGATGGGGCTGCGTGCGTACAGGTATCCGTCTTTGCCATAAGGCTCCTGGCATTTATGTAAATGGTAAATGGCACACTTGTATAGCGCTTTTATCCAAAGCGCTTTATGCTGTGTCTCATTCACCTGTGTTCACACACACACACACACTGCACGGTGCTAAGTTGCCATCGAGAGCAACCTGGGGTTCAGTGTGTTGTCCAAGGACACTTCAGCATGTGGAGTCACGTGGGCCGGGAATCGAACCGCCAACCCTACGATTAGTGGACAACCCGCTCTTCCACCTGAACCACAGCCACCGTGCATTTATATACACGATCCCAAATCCGGCTTTAAAAGTATGTGCAAAAACCGAGCCATCGATACCCCGGGGAGGATCTCCATCATCAGTCGAGCGCTCTCCTTCATATGCAGTGCAATCCTAACAAACCTAGTCTTTATCAGGCTGCACTGGGCCGAGTTGGAGCTGTAGACTAGGGAGAGGCCGTTCCTTAAAGTCATGCTGAACAAGAATTTGCCTGTCCCCAGTTGAGGATGGGATGAAAGGGGGATTCTTTTTTGCCCACAATGAGGTGCTCCTCTTCAAGCAGTGCATTTGACGTGTCCGTACCGGCTGAGCCTCTTGTCCAAGACGCCCTCGCCACACCCTCCATCCCTCCCCACCGTCTCCGAAGAGCAAGGTACTGTAGACTGGAGACAGTCTGCTCCCTGGAGTCTCGCTCGAAATAGTCTCAATTTCAACAGCTGAGCTAGGGCTGGATGGATTGGAGCGCCATCTTTTCCTCCTCGGCACCCATGGTTTTGCTCGTTGCGATTCTCTCTTAGGAGCCCAAGATTGTAAAGGGACTGCTTCAAAAATGCATCAATGTTGTATTTGCAGTTGTTCAATGACCTTATGAACTCACGCGTATACTTTACTATTCCATTTGAGAGTGCAGATGTCCGAACAGGGGCTGAATTCAGGCTCGGATCATGCTGGTTGCGGAGGAGCAAAACGGACGTACCAAAAATATAGAACGTCAAAAAGGAAAAAAGTAGATCACTTATAACTTTACAAAAACTACCAAAATGCAAAAAAAAAAAAAAAACAAACAAACTATGAGATGCAAATAATCACAAAAAATGCATAAATAAGTGGGAGCCGTAAGCCTGCATTTTTATTATTTATTTATTTATTATTTTATTTTAATAAAGGATTCCAGTTCTGTATTTTCCAAAATCCCACCAAAATTTACCCAATGAAAGCTTTGCTGATCCACTGATGAGGTGAATCAGGTGTGTTCCAACATCCATGTGGTGTAAAGGTCTAAAGCTGCATTCTCACTCTCCTTGTAGAATAAGACGTTGCCCCTGGAGAACACCACAGACTGCCTGAGCACCATGGCCAGTGTGTGCAAGGTCATGCTGGAGACTCCGTGAGTAATTCATTAGCTCGGTCTTGTTGATCACCGCATCTGTAGAACAACTTCTCATTCTGTGTGTAGGATGCTGCGTGCACTTTGGCATTTAACACATGTACTTAAATAAGACTAGTTGCATATCTGTACTTATTAAGCTGTACTTAAAACTTCTAAATCCTGACCACTCTAAATCCCTCTGCTTGTGTCCAATCGTATTTACATAAACACCCCCAAATCTCCATATATCTTAGACCGCTTCCCTGTTAAAGGGTGACTTTATAGTTACGTATACACAATCTATTGACCCAATTACATTAGGAAAACATTTGTGTAAAAAAAAAATAATAAATGTCTCTTCCGCTGCTGTATTTGGAAATGTAACATATTGAACATGAGCTGTATGAATGGAAGTATGACGGCGCATGAGTTTGGCCTAGAGAGCTGAAACTTTGAGGGATGTACCCCAGAGTACTACAGCGTCACTAAGTTCCGGATCGATCGTCCAGATGATGGCGCTATAGTGAGCATGTTTAGAAAAATGGACATAATTTTTTAACTTTGAACATCATCTATGGAATTATTGAGACAAGTCTAACAAAACGTATGCTGATTTCATTTCTGCCTGTAAAAATTTCCACCATCTTGGATTTTTTGGATTCCACAACTAGTCCAAGGGATTTTTTCCGATCCGGAACAAACCAGTGCCAACCGATTCTATGGCGTCTCAGTATCAAGAATTATCAAAAAAACGTTTGAACTTTTGACTCCAGGTAGCTACTCTATGCAAAAACACAGGTAGTAGGCGTGGCCACTTCTGCTTAAATGGCCTTGAAAGGAATAAGATTTTCATTAAACTTGTACATATGTATGGGCTGAATTTGAGGATAGATGTGGGGGAAAAAAACATTTGAGTATGAACAGTTGGTGGCGCTGAAGCAAAACAAAACATGAAACTGGAAGTAAATATGGAACCATTGCTCCAATAGACTTGATAAAAAAATAAAATCTTGCAAGACTCCTTGTCCAAGGTCCAATCAGCATATACGAGGACAACTGTGAATCTTGTGAAAGCATTGCCGGAATTGGTCGAGCAGTGTTCAGCAGCTATTTGACAAGCGTCATGAAGGCCGATGTTTTTTTTTCTTTCTTTTATTTAGGTGCTTATAGGATTGCAAAATATTAAGTAATATCTTTTTAACCTCTTTAAGGTCCCTAAACAGCTTGAATCCTGATATTTGCTGTTTGCAGCTATATTTTGTTGCCTGTCCAAAAGTAGAGTGAGTAGCTGGCAGAGATCAACTAAAATTGAACCAGGCAAACAAAATCGACTGTTGGTGGGCTTTAAAAACACGTGCAGAGCTGCATGTGGCAAAATCTTTACAAGACTTAAAAATACATCTGTCACTTGTCTTCGCCTTTCTTACCGTCTGTTACACTGATATGGTAAGTGTGATGAGAGCTTCTCATTATCAGTTTACCTGCAGTTATGCTTTCCTACCACTAGGAGGTTCTGTATGCACATGGTCAGGAGTAGCTCAAATGCTGCATTCATGACCAAGTAGGACAGATTCGTTTGAACGGCTCTCCAACTCGTAATTCCTACTCAGTCAAAGTTTTTGAAAACTCAGCAAGGCAGAGCTCATGGTGAAAAACAAGAAATAACAATGTGATTTTAAGGTTTTTAAGCCGCTTGACTTCCTGTATATATTTGACATCGATAAATACTGGTTCCTAATTTGGTAATTGAAATGTTCATTAATTTTCTGCTAGACTTTATTTATTTATTTATTTATTTATTTTTATCAGACTGCTAGTTCACTTACTACTTCACATAATTCTATAAATAAATAAATCACTAACCAACAAACTATTTAGTTCCAGTTTTTTAGAAAAGTTTTGTTTGTGTATTCATTTTATTTTCAACTCCAGAAGGTGTGAACGCTCGAATATGTGACGTAGGTGGTTCAGAGTTCCCAGTTGTCGTAAATTCACAGTCCCTCCAGGATTTCACGATTTTGCGATTGCAGAGTGAATGCAAAATCAAGCAAACTCCGCAATATTCGCAGGAGCTTGCAAATTTTCGAACTTCCTGCAGATTTGGGCCAAGACGCATCATGTGACGTCATCACAACACGTATTCAGCCAAAGTGGCCTTCAATTCATGTGAACATGAGTACAGCTATAAAAGATCTAATTTACAAAAAAAAAAAAAAATCACTGAAAGACGGTTCAAAAGAGGTTCATGCCATTGGGATTTTGTCAATTCTGAAAAAAAGCTGCAGCAAAAGCAAGCAATTTTGGCTGCAGCAATCACCAAAAAAAGTGAAATCCTGTATGGACTGAATACAGAATAAATATACACAAAAGGAGAACATGGTCAATGTGCTGTGTTCTGTCTATTCTCTTACTCGGATCTTTTTTTTCCTCTCAAAGTTGTATATAAAGCTATAAATGAACCATATTTTAAAATTGTCTGTAAGCATTAGTCAAAATGAAGCGAGGCCTGTTGTGATTTCTGTTTGTTTTTCTCTGATAGAGAGTATACGAGCCGGTTCAACAGTGAAGACACCCTTCTCTTCTGCATGAGGGTGATGGTGGGTGTCCTCATTCTCTACGACCATGTGCATCCCAACGGTGCCTTCACCAAGTCCTCAAAAATAGATGTGAGACCTGCTATATTAGAATACTCTTTCAAGCTTGCTCTTTTCATTTTCTCTATTTTTTTACAATATTCTGTGTGTTTGTTTATACAGATGAAGGGGTGCATAAAAGTCCTGAAAGACCAGCCAGCTGATAATGTTGAAGGCCTTCTTAATGCCCTGAAGTAAGTTCTTGTTCTGTATTGAGCAGTTACCAAATTACAGTTCCTTCCTGCTAATCGTTAGTGCGCACGTCCAAGCATTTTTAGAAAAATTGCAGTCAGCAATAAATATAAAAACAAACTGTTTGGCTTCTTGTACTAGAAAGACGTTTGTAATCCTTTCTCATGCCCCCTCCCTACAGATTCACCACAAAGCATCTGAATGATGAGTCCACGCCAAAAAATATCAGAACAATGCTCCAGTAACCTACGTGTTTCTTTTTAAGTGAAGAGGATCAGTGTACAGACCTCAAAAGATGTATATGTTTACAATTATTTAAGAAATTGATGTTAATACTTCTGTGTATTTACATAGCCATTCCCTCATTTTGCTTTAAATTAAATTGCCTATACTCTGAAAGCACAAATAAAAGAAACCGTATAGCCTTAAAAAAAAAAAAAAAAGAAAAGAAAAACCTTTTGTTTCTTCATATCGCTTTAAAATCCAGAATGGTGATTTGTTTTTAACCAAAGTTGCTAATGCGTTGTGGCACGTCTGTATTCAGGGCAAGTGATGCAGCATAGCAGTGAAGTGATAACAAGCTAAAAGTAGAAGTGTTCTCAGTGGCTGAATCAAATCTGTTTAGGTGGTGGTTCTTTTTCATTATGGACAGTTTTAATAATGCCACAGATACTCTACTTTGTTTGTTTGTTTGTTTGTTTGTTTTTGTTGTTGTTTTTTGTTGTTTTTTTTATTGCAGTTTGACAAATGTTTTTGGTGTGCTCTTCTTTGTGTGTGTCTGCATCTAACAGTCATTACGCAATGCCACAGCTTTAAACTTTGAAATAAATGGACATTTTCAGTGTATTTTAATATTTTTAGCCTGTTTAAATTATTCCGATAATACAGAAGAACAGCTGGATTCAGCACATCTGTGCACCGTTCTATGGATGGCACATTACTCACTTCAAAACAGACATCTCAAATGGGAACATATCTTGAATATAATCCCATTTTTGTAGTATTTCCTGTTATAGGATTACAAGAAATACTTTTACTTTAGTCATTTTAGTAATTTCAGGTTTAAATTTTTTTTAGATTATTCTCCAGATAATTTTCACTTCTTTTTAGAAATACTGTAAATGCTTGAACTGAGCAAAATTATTGGCCAATAATAGTGAGGTTTTTTTTGCATATTCTTCTTTCCAATGATCCATCACATGCTAAAGATGAGGCCTTTAACAGATGATTGAGTGGACGAGTCTCTCTTTTGTGGTGCAAATTACCTTTCACTCAATCTTCAGGATTGAATTGGGAAAATATGAGAACTGTGCTCGTTAATTTACCTTTCTTTTATTTATTTTTTCTCCAGCGCATGATGGCAACATTTTGCCGCATGTTAAGTGCTTACCCGAGGGTTGTATATTCTGCTTTCTGTTTGAGTAGTGAAGCCAGAACTGTCCTCGTTACACTACACCATCTAGACCAGTTAGCCATTTTATTAGGTAAACCTAATATGTAGATATCTAGTTACTGACTGTTGCTCACCTTCTCTGCACAGACCCTACATGGAACCATCACTGACCATGTGTTTATAAAATTCATGAACTTTTTTTCATCACTGCAGTGACACTGAAGCGGCAGTGGTGTCTATCTTGGTGTGCTTATTTACCTTCAGAGAAATATGAAAACGCAGCTAAAGGAGATCAATTGGTGCAAATTGTGCATAGGAAAAGAACTGTGCATCTTCTATTTGCATTAAAAAGATAGTTGTGTAATGAACAGGGATACAGCAGGAGGAGATGTGGAACCAATTACACTGTATTCAGACTAATATTCAGACTCACATACACTAATATTCAGACACTGCATTTGTGCAGGACCTAAATTTGTCCCAATAAGTGTGTACAATGCTTTAAAACCCCGAAAAGCTTTTTTTCTTTTTCTTCTTTTTTTTTTATTTTTATTTTTATAAATAAATAATGATTTATTGTTGATCTGTGGATACGGACAGCAATGACAACCTGCAGCATCAATTATAATATTTACCAGATATTATGGTTCAGATGATTGCTAAAAATGCAGGTGTGTTGTGTTTTCAGATTGTGAAAAGACGTTGCATCAATACCGATTCATCATTTATGATATTGAGGATACAACGTCCATCATTTTGTATTGTCAAGAAAATGATGTTCTCCCAAACTACGCGAAACAAATGCATTTGTGGTGACTAAACGTTAGGTCTAATAATCATTAGCTACGAGATGCTTCAATACTTAATGCTGCAAAGGGAATAGATTCCCTGTTCCTTCCTAACACTTTTTAACAACATGGTGGTACAATATAATATATTTGGACTAATAAAACAGTTACCCTAATGCTAGATTGCTAGCAAACCTGGCTACTGGGTTTAATCGAAAAGTTCTAATTTTAGGTTATTTGCTTGTGAACATGGCTACTGAATTACAGGTTTACTAAGTAATATAGTTCACCTGATGTTACCTAGCTTGGATGGTTCAAACTCAGTTACAATAACAACCTGTTGATTTTTTTTTATTATTATTTTTTTTTTTGTAAATGAGTCTAATGAGATTAAAGGTTGCAAGAGTCAATATTTTTATTTGTCAGTCTTGTGTGGAGTCAGAAGGAAGAATTGAGACATTGTCTAAGATGTTGTTATATTGAATTAATCAATAATGAGTTGATGTGCTACCACCCAGACGAAATACCACAATTTGCTAACAATAACAATTTTTTTCTTAATTAATGAATGCGTCATTATTTTTTTTTATTCATTTGTGTTTACATTACTTTTGTTGAACATCCATGAAACAAACTAGTTCCTGTTCTCAAACAGTGATTCTTTTTTTTTTTTTTGTCTTTTTTTTCATGTCACTGAGAAACAATAAACTGTTCAAGTTACAGCTTTACTGCTGTCTGTTAAAGTGCTGACACTGGAGACTCCTTCCATAAATGTTAAATAAACATCATCTCACAGAAAGATTTCACCTTAACTATAAATTCACATTTTAAAATATGTTTGTGAGTGTTCTTCATACAAGTCAGTAAACTATTGTTGTAGAATAATACTGCAAAATCGCACGGGCAAGAGTGAGGTTAGACTATATATAGGCACAGCTGTGATTTGGCCGCAGGCAAGAACCCACAGAGCGAGTGTCGTAAGTAATCAGTCATGCCCGTATTCAGGATAACCACACAATTGCAAGTGCAATATTACTTTTATACAACATTTCTATAAACATTAAATTAATATTGAGTAATATTGACATTTCAGACACAATACAGCCAAAAGTTCTGCTTATTTTTGCTCCGTTAGTGGAAATGGAAGCCACACTTACTTTATAGTACATCTAACTGGGTAAAGCGCTCACATTTAAAGTCAAAAGTTGTATTCCTGAGATGTAGTATTTGCCTCGATGATGTCGCTAACGTTACTGTAGTAACCGTAGTAGTAACTAGGAAGTATCATTTTACATGCCGAACACAGACGAGGATAGTGATCCTCATAGTGAAGCGTCCCAGTGCGGTTATAGTAAATCTAGGCACTTTTGGAACGCTCCTCGACCAATCACATCATTGAACTGAAACTAACTATTGCACAAATAATAATCTAGGATTTGTCTTGCAGCCTGAACTACAGTACATACTGTACTACATTACTTTACATGGCTTGTTTGTATTATTAAAAAAGGCAGCATAGTCTCGGAAACTGTTGTCGATAATGGTCTAAATGTAAAGAACATGTAAAGAACATGTGTTTCAGTGTAACTGCGAGTCTTCCTTGGCCTGTTTGGAGTAAAGCGGATGATTCTGAAAGCACAGCAAATAAATACTCGAGCATGCCGTCTCCGTCTCGTCAATAATAGATTCTTTTTTTTTCTTCTTCTTCAGAAATATACATCAAACACTTCACTGTGTGCTCGAGCTGAAGTGTGTCGTGTTGCGTAACCCTGTCACGTGAATGGTACATGCTCGATTCCGTCCAGGATTGTTGCCTAAATGTGAAGATTCACTTGGGAACCCCCACCCCCACCCTGCCCCCCAACTTTGCTTTTGATTAAAACAGTTTTAGGCCTTTGACACCCCTCCCTCACTACTGTTAAGCATTACATAATGCCTGATCTTTTCCGTTCCGCCCACTCCACACACGTTTGGCAAAATACACCACTCCTTTATCTAGTCATCCTTGCCAGAAGGGTAACAGACATGCCATTATTCAATTTATCATTCATTAAAGTTGCCATAACATCATTTCGCTTTTAACTTTTTCGAGAATAGAGTTAGGTGCTGGAGAAGTTCTGAAAGACTAATGTCAAAATACATATAATGATTGAGGTTTTATGCTTTTAACTTTGTCTTTACATGTAGACATGTATTTCTTTATGGTATCTTGCAAGCTACTCTCTTGGTTTTACTAACATCACTTTTAGAAAGCTATAGCAGGTACACATGGTGCTTCATTAGAGTGCTATAAATGTAAATTTGATTGAACACAGAAATAAGAAGCTGTATTGCCCAGGGTGCTTCATATTCATTTTAACAGACTGAGCATTCAATTCCATGTTCCTATAAGAAGCAGTTATTGAGATAAAGTATTGAAACAATGTTTCCACCTGCCTTTGTGAGGTGTATTCATGCTATCTACCTCTTAGCCCCAATCCAGAACTGCTTCTTATTTTTGAAGCCAATATGCCTGACAAATTCATTATTTGAATGCCCTTAAAATAAAAACAAGCTGATCGCTTATATATGATGATTATAGAATGATAGCTGTTCAAAACTGCAAATTCTCTAGCATTGCTTTCTAAAATATTTATGCAATGTATAGGAAGTGTGTTTATAAAGGCAGTATTACACTAACTTATTCTAGTTTGTATGCATGTAACCATTCAGCATTGATATGGAAAGGGAAGAATAACTCAGAAATGAATAGCAGTCTGTATTTTAATCAGCCACTTTCACCTGATTTGAAGGATACATATTTGAAGATTTGATCAAGAGAAAAGAAAACCAATCCAAAGCAGTTCCTCAGAGGGATTTTGGCTCACAACACGACGACGATATCCTGCAATTTCTCGTTTGTCATTAAGTCCCTAAAAATTCGGTCTATAGCTTCCAACATGACAACACATTGCCGTGTGGATGGGGCGTAGCAGCAGATCAGTCGTTGGTTAGGAAACCCCTGTGCAATCTGCACTGTAATGCTTGAGCTTTGCTTCATGTAGCTGACTGTAATTTGTGTGGAGGGGAGAGCTGGGCCTCCCACCCCTGTCCCACAATCCTCTGGTTGGTATGCAAGATCAGATGCCTTTTTTCTGCAGTATGGCTTTCTGTGCGCCAGCACATGTCAGAGTAAAGGGGGAGGTGGGGGGGCATACTGCAGTGGACAGGAAGGAGGGGGGTTGAGGGAATACCGCTGAGTGCCAGAACACAAACACACACACACACACAGAAATGTACTGCACCAGGATTCCCTGTCTGAAGAGATTAAAGTCATGTACTATACAATCAGGCTGGACATTTGCTGTTGGATCACAGTTTATGAGTCACCGTGATAACAAACATGGAGGGAAAAAAACACTCCTGATATGAATTACTGTGACTGTTAACATTTTCCCCCCAGCCAATCCTACTTTCATATACTTAGGAGATATGACGATAAATCAGTATAGTATCTTTACCCGAGTAGCAGATCTCTAGCAAATGTCACCATTTTGTTGTGTTTTATCACCTGGTATAATATCCTGAACTGTCTAATCTGTCAAATGTTTCTACATGATATACTGATGTCACAAAATGTACTTCCCAATTCCTTTTCAACAATAGTTGGTATCCAGTATTTTATATATGTATATATAAAAAATTATTATTATTGTTGTTGTTTTTGTAAATTTATGTGAATCATTCAGAAATAGTTTTGCATTGCACAGCAAAAAAACAACAGCAACAAAAAAGGCATGTTAGCACGGGAAAATGGAACATGAATATAGGCCAATATTTTTATTATGAGATTATTACGAATTAATATAAGATTATTCAGCTTGTTCTTAGATACCTTTTTCCTTGTTTCTAGCTTCATAGTATTTTGGTTTGTTTGTTTCCTCATCATCCTTCTGTCCTTTATTGATAAATCTTTTATTCTCTTCTCTCATCTCTGTGCCTCCCATCGCTTTACACTCATCTCCCTTTAATCTCTTTAGCCTCTCCTCAGCTCCATACTATCTTTAGCTTGTTCCTTGCATCTATCCACTCACCTCCTCTCTGTAGCTGCAGAGCGCTTTTTTTCTTGTTCTCCCCTCCCTCCCTTGTGTTTCCTTATTCACTTTGCTTTGGTAAGTGCCCTTGCATGCTCTCTCTCTCTCTCTCTCTCTCTCTCTCTCTCTTTCTCTCTCTCTCTCTGTCTCTCTCTCACTTGCTCTCATGCTCTCTCTCCCTTTACCCACACCCAAACACACGCACACACACACACACATTAGGAGGCATGAGGCTGCACATTACTCCCTTTCTGTGCACTCATGTAGTCTATCTGAATGTTATACCTCCTATACATACTGTAACAACGTTAGCTCAAGTTCCTGCATTGTCCCTCAGGGTGCCACTGTTCATTATTATTCTATTCTATTATTTAAAAGGGTTAGTAATACAACATGCATATCCATGAGTAAACTATTCAAAATTATTAGCATTTTTATGATTTGTTTGTTTGTTTTCTCCTGGAATCTGCAGTGGTTCTTCTAATGGGAACTGTGCTACCCATCAGCCCTTGCACATCACATAACCTCATTGATCGCTCACCTGTTTCCACCTAATGAGCACCCTTATTTAAGTCCTAGTTTCTGTGTGTTTTGCTTGTCTAGAGTTTGTTGTGATTTTCCTGTTTTCAGTATTATTGTTCTTAATAAATTGCCTGCACTTGCATCCACCTCCAACTCCTGTCCTGGACAAATGGTTGTAGTCATCTGGGTCAGTGTGTCTACATATCGTATGCTTTGCAGTACTACGCTTACTAAGGGAATATATTGCAAGAGAAGCTTACATTTATTTAACAGATGTCTTTCTCTCTTTCCTATTCATATGCAGTGTTGCAAACACTCCTGCTGTTGTATAATGGCATTTACACTGTTGTGCGTGATTGTGGTTTTTTTTCTTTGCTAATGATTAATTTAATATGGTGGTGATTAGGGGAGCTTACTATAACAAGTTCCTATTAATGTTTATTTATATATATACATTTTCGCTGTTTAAATTATTTTAAAGGATGAGGAGATTTATCAAGCAGAATTACCTTTACACCAAGATCCTGACTGAGGTGTTATATTTTTCTGTTAATTATGATTTATTTTACTTCTGTAATAACCCGTTGCTTTTACTTAGGCATCTGGTACTACATCTGAAACAGTGAATACCAAAAAAAAAAAAATTCACAACAAAGTGCTTCTGTGGCATGTGAGGATAGCTTTTACAAGCAGATGGATGAGGTGCCATCCTTATAGGCTTATGTGTGGGCGTATGTGTGTTCAAGCATACTGTACGCTTGTGTTGTGTTTTGTAGAACTCAGCAAGGTTTTGGCTTGGGGCTTTGCTACCTGATGGGAAAGCAGGAACTGCCAGGTTGTTAGGGCTTTAATGAACTGAGAAGAGGACATGGTGAACCCAGAATATACTTCAAAATATATTTCCTTGACTACAAAAGCAGTCAGCTCTGATAATATCCTACTGCAACATACGACAGGGATAAACATTTGCAAATGACTGGTTCTTTTTTAAATTCAATGTTTTCTCTGATCATCAAGGTGTTTCCAACTGCAGAACTATTGCTCGCTTGATGGTGTTTTTTTTTTTTGTGTGTGTAAAGTCAAGTGACTGTTCTATGTGACATTCCCAAGAGATCAGCAGTGTCTGAAATACTCAGGCAGCCCATCTGGCAAAAATAACCACTGAGATCACATTTTCCATCCATTCTGATGTTTGACTGAACATTAACTGAAGCTCTTAACCCTGTATACATGTGATCTTTTTTTTTAAGTCTTTCATTTGAATCTCATGTAGATAATATTAATAGGATAGCCTTCTTTCATCTCAGAAATATTGCTAAGATAATAAATATGTCACTACATGATGCAGAAATATTCGTTTTTGCTTTCATCACCTCCAGGCTAGATTATTGTAATGTCTTACTGTCTGGAGTTTCCAGTAGGAGCATAAACAAACTCCAGTTACCTATAAAGCACTAAACGATCTCACGCCACAGTACCTAGGTGAAGTTTTGGTCATCTATGATCCACTACACCTGCTTAGATCAAAAGGTGCAGGGTATTTGTTTGCACCTCGAATATTGAAGGCAGGGGGAAGAACTTTCTCTTACAAAGCCTTCACAGTCTGTGTAGTTGCAGTAAAGACTACTTCCCAGCGCTTCAAGCTCATAATAGCTCTGTAATTATCACCTGCTCTGTAATTATCACCTCCAGTTACCTATAAAGCACTAAACGATCTCACGCCACAGTACCTAGGTGAAGTTTTGGTCATCTATGATCCACTACACCTGCTTATATCAAAAGGTGCAGGGTATTTGTTGGTACCTCGAATATTGAAGGCATTCTGTACTGATCTCAGTAACATGACATGGCCTTCTTAGGCGTTATCGTCACATGAGAATGAAACAGAACAAGAACAAACTTATTACAAAGTAAAATTTAGTTATTTCCCTCACAACACTCTGCTGAACTTTTCAGCTGGACTGATGAGCATTCATGTCTGGGCATGATAGGCTGCCACTTTCTGCCAAATCAGTCTGCCAATTTGACATTAAGAATCTGTACCACTGCAGGCTGTCCTTGCTTCACAGTGATTCATTTCAAAATGTCACCAACGTTATTTGTCATTCAAATGGCCTGTGTTTGTTTTAGTAAATCAACCTTTCTTTGTACTGATTGCCTCATTGAACAGATGTAGATCTGCTGTTCTCTTCTATTATTGATATTCTGTCTCCATCCTTCATTACAGATGTACAATATGTGCTAGTTTAGTAAACATTTCAAAGATCCTGGCACTAGTCAGAGGGGAGAAGGGTTAGGGTTCACATTAGCTGTAGAAGCAGCTATCTAATCCATCTGTGTTATCCCCACCAACGCACTAAAAACAAAGAGTCTTCAGACCCACCCAGGCCGTAATTCAAGAACCCAAACAAGAAGCATAGATCAATGCGTGTCAAACCCAGGAGCCAATCACCAACCAGCACACCACTAATCAATAGCTCATCATTATCTCAAAATATCTTCAGTGCAGTCTGAAATGATTAGATTTTTATTTTTTTTTTGCAAACTGGTATGTTTCAAAATGTAAACATTGCTGAATATATATATATATATATATATATATATATATATATATATATATATAATATATATATTTTATTTTATTTTTTTTTTTGTTCTAACTGCAATATTGGACTTTATAGTCAGGTGTCCAATCAAATTGGTTTAAGGGGGTTGTGACATTTATGCGTGACTGTCTCCTACATTTTGCACCATGACAAATACATGTAAACACACAGACCAATTAAACCTAACATGGAATCCAACATGGATAATGACAAGTGAACAAACTAAACACAGTTGCAACCTTTGATCAAATTATGTGGGAAGGCAGGGTCTGCCTGTTTTATCCATGCAGTTACTCAAATGAAAATGTCACAGTTTTATATAATGCCTCACATTTACATTTACAGCATTTAGCAGTATAGGGAGTCAAGTGTAAAAAAACAACAACAAAAAAGAACTATAAAATAAAAATTTGAGGCCAGTGTGATGCATTTAGATGGTGACTTATGTCAAATAATAGTTTTAATTTCAGTGTAAATATTAAATTTAAACGTTAGATATAAATGGTAAATATAAATGTATATATTAAATTATAAAAAATAAAAAGATTTTTTATATGAAAATATAACAAATCGTAAATGTAAATGTAAATCTTAAATGTACATGTAGAGCTTAAACGTTTCGTTCATATGCTAATTGACCATGCCTCTCAGAGTGTATGTCATGGGATAACACAGCACTGGTAGGGTTGCCAGGTTTACACCATATTGTGCCACCCTGCTAGTTTTGAAACAAAGTTGAAGATGTGAAAAGTTAGTCCGCTGATGGCATCTTTTTGGGCTGATTTAAAAACAGTCTATTGCAGGCAAGATTCAGTTTCTACAAATGGCATATGGCAACCAGTTTCTACAAACATATGCTATAGGAAAGGGAACATTTCAAATTTAAATGTTCCTAACATTTAACTGTAGACCTATCTACAATGTACAGAAATATTTCCGTTTTCTATAGCAGTCCAAAAGGCCATGAGTTGTTTTTATTTTCTTGTGATCTCAACATAACAAAAGTTGTTTTCTCAATATCACAACGTATTTTTCTCATAATGCATGATTAGACTCAAATACACTCAATAAACTCACAGCTAGTTCTGGACAATAAACAGCAAAGAGGTGAGCTCCTTCAGTAGAAGACTCATTCAACTCCACTATAGAAAGGAGCAGTAGACAAAGTCATTTGCACCAACAGTGATCACACTGTACAGAAGCTAATCTTGTGTGCTTAGGGTCGTTGTCTTGCTGTACCCACGTTCTCTTGAGATTCAGTTCATGGACAGATATGCTCACATTTTCCTTTAGAATTCTCTGGTATAATTCAGAATAAACTTTTCCATCAATGATGGAAATCCGTTTAGGCCCAGATGAAGCAAAACAGGCCCAAACCATGATACCACCACCACCATGTTTCACAGATTGGATAAAGTTCTTATGCTGGAATTTAGTGTTTTACTCTCTCCAAACATAATGCATCTCATTTAAACCAAAAGATCTATTTTGGTCTCATCCATCCACAAAACATTTTCCCTGTCCCTGGCTGGCTTGCAAATTCAGACAGGAAGCAACGTTCTTTTTGGAGATCAGTGGTTTTATCCTTACAACCATGTCATGCACACCATTGTTGTTCGGTGTTCTCCTGATGATGGACTACCCTGGGTTCCATTGTGACCTCGTGGACTATTACACGTCTTGCTCTTGGAGTGATCATTGTTGGTTGACCACTCCTGGTGAGGGTAACAGTAGTCTTGGATTGCTTCCATTTGCACACAATCTGTCTGACTGTGGATTGGTGGAGTCCAAACTCTTTAGAGATGGTTTTGTGACCTTTTCCAGCCTGATGAGCAGCAACAACTCTTTTTGCAACTGGACTGATGAGCAGGGCTGGGCATGATAGGCTGCCACTGTCTGCCAATTTGACATTAAGAATCTGTACCACTGCAGGCTGTCCTTGCTTCAACCAGTGATGCATTTCAAAATGTCACCAAAGTTATTTGTCATTCAAATGGCCTGTGTTTGTTTTAGTAGATCAACCTTTCTTTGTACTGATTGTCTCATTGAACAGAGGTAGATCTGCTGTTCTCTGCTATTTTTGTTATTCTGTCTCAATCCTTAATTACAGATGTACAAAATGTGCCAGTTGTTTATTAATGGTGTCAAAGATGCAGGCACTAGTCAGTGAAGAGAAGGTAGGTCATCTGAGCAGTCACTGGTGTCAAACTTTTCACTTTAGCTGTAGACCATCTATGTGTGTTATCCCCACCAATGCACAAAAAATAAAGAGTCTTCAGACCCACCCAGGCCGTAATTCAAGAACCCATACAATAAGCATAGATCAATGTGTGTCAAGCCTAGAAGCCAATCACCAACCAGCACACCACTAATCAATAGCTCAAATCATCATTATCTCAAAATATCTTCAGTGCAGTCTGAAAAAAAAATGTTTGCAGTGGCATATGTTTAAAACTTTAAACATTGCTGAAAGGCACATAGTTAATTGATATACATACATATATATATATATATATATATAAAACTGCAATATTGAACTTTATATTCAGGCATCCATTCAAGTTTGTTTTAAGTGGGTTAAGGTGCACTATTACACGTCTTGCTCTTGGAGTGATCTTGGTTGGTCGACCAGTCCTGGAGAGGGTAACAATGATCTTGAATTTCCTCGATTTGTACACAATCTATCTGACTGATAATTTGTGGAGTCCAAACTCTTTAGAGATGGTTTTCTAACCCTTTTCAGCCTGATGAACATCAACAACTCTCAAGGTCCTCAGAAATCTCCTTTGTTCATTCCATGATACACTACCACAAACATGTATTGTGAAAATCAGACTCTGATAGATCCCAGTTCTTCAAGTAAAAGAGGGCACTCACTCACACCTGATTGTCATCCTATTGATTGAAAACACCGGACTAACACCAGATACTGAAAGCAGAGGTTCACATACTTTTTCCAGTCACAAATGTTTAATATTTGATCATTTTCCTTAATAAATAAATTTCCAATTATATTATTTTGTCTCATTTTGTCTCTTTAATTGGATTATTTGTATTGTTACATCTTTGGGATGGGAAGTTGTTGTTTTTTTTGTGTGCTGTGCCATATTCCAAAGATTCCATCCTGCCCTAGCCTGCCTTGCTCCCGCCTCCCAGGATGACATCACTGATTGACGACCATAATTAAAGAGGAAGAGGCGTGAGAATGGTGTGGGATGTTGGAGGTGTCTGTCTGTCTGTCTGTCTGTCCGGCTGTCCGTCCATTTAGTATAAGCAATAAAATCAACTATAAATGTAAACTATACATAATATTTTCTCTTGCATCTGATGAACCACATTTCAGTTTACAGATATAAAAAATACAGAAGAAAGTAAATGTAAAATCTACTTACAAGGGTTATGAAAAAAAAGAAAAAGAAAAGGAAAGATAGTTCAATCCTGATTCAAATGCTTGATGAAGAAGTAGGTCTTCAGTCTGAAGACAACCAGTGGTAATTCCTTGCACAACCTGGGTGACAGGACAGGGAAGAAGTGTACACTTTGGCATGTGGGCCATGCCCACAAGGAATCAAACCACCAACCCTACGATTATTGGACAACCCACTCTACCACCTGAGCCACAGCCACCTCAACCTTTATGTGATTATATGACCTCACTGAGAGAGTAGATATAGATGGAGAACAGAATCGGTGTCTTGTGGGACACCAGTGAAGAGTCTGCATGAACCAGATGTGCACCCACTCCATGTCAACTGATCTCTGTAATGGCCACAAAGGCCATGTGTAGTGTGCCACTTTGAAATCAGACTGGTTAGAATCTTGGAGATCATTCTGGAGGTCATGTTTTCTTTGTTCAATTGCACATGACCTTAACATTGATGATTCTTAGACAGCCTCTATACACTACAAAGAATATCAAAATATCATGAAGGAATGCAATTAAAATGTCTTTACAGAATGTCTGACTATTAGATAACCAGATAAATCCATATACTACTGTATATCTGAAGAAGAATCCAGGGAGTAACTGCAGTGTATTCACTATTGGTAGCCAGTTGGATGGGTTTATGCCAAACTTCAGACTATTTTTGGCTTTGGTGCTCAAGCCCAAACTCCTGTAATAAACGTAGAGCTAGTGAAAACATAAGTTTCCAAAGAAACAGGGCATTTCAGACAGTTTTCCTACATGAGCCATGCAAGCAAAGTACTTTTATGTATAAGGTTGTGCAAAATGTTTTATTATTATTAATATTATTATTAATAATAATATTATTACATTTTATGTTCATTTCATTTATTCTTTCCTGAGGCTAAATTTACAGTTTATGCTGAGATAATGAGAAACATGACAGGACATGCAGACACTCTGGTCCTTACAGTTTCTAATCTCCCATATTTTATGAGGTGAATATCAGTGATTAAATTACATAAGAGCCGGTATTTAGTTGCCATAGCTACAGTGGAGGGTGTGAGGGAATACACTGCTCTTTTCCTTGCAGATGACTTCACAACCAGCATGTTTACTGCATGCAGGTTATCTACAATAGCAATTTTCTGATAATCAGGTTGAACAAATCCTATTCTCATAACGCTTACTAACTACAGTATATTATTTACATGAAATACCGTTTTGCATAAGTATTTAGCCCCCATGAACTTTTCTATATTTTGCAAACTTGGAAATGAAATATACTGTACAAAAAAATAGCCCAAAATATTGGGCGTATTGTTTAGAATATAGTTATTGTGCATAAGCATTCTCCCCCATTGCAAAGGTTCAAGCGATGTAAATATTTGCAAAAGGCACTGTACTCAAATTACCGTGAAAACTTACCCCAAAATGTGTCATTTATAATATGTCCTGTATTTACCAGAAAGTGGTGTCTTCACTAGTAGTTTTTTAAAGAAAAATCCTATGCTTGCAATTTTGCCAATTCAAGTAGTTTTCTACGATAAAAAAAAGCACAAAAACACACACACACACAAAAAAAAATCCAGACAAAATCAAGAATTTTCGGCGGCAACAATCTCAAAAAACTCCTGTACAGACTGTTTATAGTATTATATACCCAGAGCACCCAAAGTCAACAGCTTCCATCCATCCATCCATCCATCCTCGACCGCTTTATCCTTGTCAGGGTCACGGGGAATCCTGGGGTGTATCCTTGGGAGCATCGGGCACAAGGCAGGGTACACCCTGGACAGGGTGCCAATCCATCACAGGGCACAATCACATACACATTCACACACCCATTCATACACTACAGACACTTTGGACATGCCAATCAGCCTACCATGCATGTCTTTGAACATGCTAACCACTAAGTCACCGTGCGCCCGTCTACAGCTTCCTTGCAAGCAATTTATACTTTACATCTAATCTTTGTTTACTGTGTATAGTTGCATATACTTTGTAGTGGCCAGTTATAATGATATTGACTGAGCAGGCCCAGTCTAAAAAAAAACTGAATCAAACAGCATCAGATTTTTTTTTAATCAAACTTTTCAGGTGTAGACTATCATGTATCTGATGTACTGAGCCTCTTAGGTTTCTGGGAAGTGTGGGGTTTTGCTGACAAAAAGCAATATGTTTACTCTGCCTGGCTTTGCCACAGTCAAAAGAAATGTCCTATTGAATAATGAAGCAAGGTGAATCAAAGAGAGAAATAGGTCCTCTCTGTCTTTTCTCACAACACTGGATTACTGATATTGTGCAGAATGTGGGAATCACCTTTTCTTTGTTGGTGATGCTGCTTCTAATATTGATTGCAGCATGCACTCCTGCAGTGAGCTGGACTGATTTCAGTAGAAATGTGTCTTTCTGTTGACCCTTTGATAAACACTGTAGTTGTAGTTGTAGCTTGTCATTTCTAAATCTCACACGTTTGAGTACAGGCAAAGCGAAGGATAAGGACTATTAACTTTGGAGTTAAACAATGAATGTGTTTTACCTTTTGGCTGTCCAAAGACACAGGTTCAATGGCAAATCTATGATGTCACTATTTCACATTGAATGTACAGTAAGGCTGGGTTCCTGGACTGAGAATAAGTGAATAGGTGTCTGCGTCAAGACCCCAATTTAGCACAATGTTTTTATTTTAAAATGCAGCCTTTTTTGTTTTGTTTTGTTTACTTATTTGTTTCCATAGTGTTGCCAGGTTTCCACCCTAACAACAATTCAAAAACTCACAAAAACACCTGAAACTATCCCAAAATGTTTGTATATAGGAGAAGGAAGACACATTTTTCTTCTTTTTTTCAATGTTTTCAGGGGAAACAAGTTAACGGTGTTGCATATATAGTATACAGTATTGTATATCTGCAAATCTCTGACATTATACACTGAACTTGGCAACCCTGCTAATGGAATAAGATCAAGATCATTAACATTATATGAATCAGAGAATAAAACAATACAATGAAATAAGCATCAAAAACATATTTCTACCATGTTTGCACAGGGAAGCATTTCATTGCTGAATTTTTTTAAAGTAAAATTTAATTAATAACTTGTTTTTTCATTGTGTGTTTCATTTGTTTTTGTCCCTCCATCATTATTAAAAGAAAATCATCCTGGAAAATCATAGAGGCATTATAACGAACAGCTGCTTCAACGAACCTAGAAGCACTGCAAGTATGCCCAGCTTTATGGATTATTCTGTTGTCCACTGAACTTTTCTGATCTTTCTGGAATGTACCAAACACAAAACCTAAAGTAAATCTGATCAAATATTATTAGATGACTATTGTCAACTGTAAATAACATGTTCTTGATTTGAGAAAGATTGTTTGAAAACACAGTTAGCTTCATTAATCAGTCACATTAGATAGAAGAAACAGTAGAAAGCTTTCCAGGACGTTCCAAGCGACATATTTTGAGCACTAACCAAATACAGATAATGGCATTGCATTAGATCCCTATTATTTTGTATTCTTCAGATGGGTTGGTGCTTTTTTGAGGAAGTGGATTCCGTTGTTAATCAGCAGTCATGTGGAAGCTGGAGAATTCATTAGAGCTACAGCAGCTGTGATAGGTGCTGGAACACTGAAACTTTAATGAAGTAGTGTGCTATGTTATGAGCCACTGCAGAGAAGAGTGTGACGTACGTGGGTGTGTAAGGGTCAGTGAATGAGGTAGAAGGGTTGAAGTATTCCATACATACAGTACTGTAACCAGATTGAAATGGAGTTTGTTTTTTTTTGCAGAGGAACATGTTGGACCTCAATAGCATAATGGGAAGTTGATAGCATGCTAACTAATGATCCTGCAAATGCAACTCAAACAGCTTTGCAATGATGTAATGGAAATGTCTGCAAACTGACTATATAATCACTACAAATGCAAACACAAAGAACTCACCATACTCATTCATTCATTCTTTCATTCTTAGTAACCACTTTATCCAGGTTAAGGTGCAAGGCAGCAATACACCACGAATGGTATGCCAATCCATTATAGGGAATCACACACACACTGGCCTAGAATTCAAAATAACAATCACTTGCTATCCAGCATTGACCATTGTCATTGACTCCATCTGTGTAAGACATTCATTTAAAAGCAGAATGAAGTTCAATTCATTACAGCTCTAAAAGGCAGCACTATGGCAATGCTCTGGATGATTTCTAAGCCTGAGCTGCTCTTTACATGTTAGCACTGTCTGTTAAGAGAAGAACAATCATGCTAATTAACAGTGAGATTCACAGAATGCTGCTATTGTGTTGCTTAGGTGGCAGTGTGGACAGGTGGTTCCTTGTGCATATTCATAGCGCAACCATACCCCCACTAATCCCCCACTCACCCAGAGACCACAGGTGTGCAGAGAAAAAAGCAAATGGCATTCAGGAAACTGGGTGCATGGCTTGTTACCATAGCAATAGATCTCCAGTCACACTGGATAATTTTATGCAATTTTCTGTGTGTCTATATGCAACTAGCTTGTTCATTGAATCTATGATTACCAATTTTTCCTCACAATTCAGCAGCAGAGCCTATGAGTAACAGTGACATGTCTGTAAACCAGGATCATTGTGCTAAACAATAAACAATCAGTTGAAATTCATAATGTTACTTAGCTTTAATTACAATCCACAACTGAGTAAGATATAAGTGTACAGTTATCGTGATGTACTGATTACCCATTTGTGGTACAGATTTCTCATGGATAGCTTAGATTTTCAGCAGCATCTCCAGATAACTACAGTGGAGAGCGGAGAGTTATTAAATATGCAGCATGTGCAGGCGTGTTGACCCCCAGCCCACAGAGGTCACAAAGTGAGCAATTGATTTCTCACGCCACCTGATTCCTGAATGTTTGCCAAACAAACACTGGAGAGTGGGATCATGTAGGTTTAATGAACATACACATTTACACGGTGTATATGAGACTTTGTGACTCATTTATGACTGAACTAAACAGGGTAAACCGTGTTGGGCAAAATACATGGAATTGTCATGCCAATTCATTACAAACATCCTTTGCAGCTTTGAGTCTTGCTTTCTGCTTCATGTTTCAGTTTTGTATTCAGTTCGGTTTGCTCCTTTGAAGAGTAAATTCACACTCAGCCATGCAGCTCTGGCAATCAGCTCCTCTCAAATAATACTCGTTAGATGTTTTGCTGCATTGCAGTCCTCATTTGCTCCAAGCCTATACCATTGAAGGGGTGGGGAGGGGGGATTACAATCCCTCCATGCTTGACACTCCCTTCAGACGAGGGAGGAAATGAACACAGTGGCTTAGTATGTCTGTCTAGCAGCAGTCCTTACATAACTTTATCATGATTCTTATGTCACATCCAGATTCTGGAGAGCAATGCCAAGTTTCTTCACATCACGTGTGTCTCTGTCTATTACTGTCTGAGACACTGTCTATTCTCTTTTTATTCATACATATTTTGTACAATTTGTAAGGATAGTATTGGACTTTGCTTATATCTGATACAGTGGATATAAAAAGTCTATACACCCCTGTTCAAATCGACATGTTTTTGTGATGTGAAAAAGAAACCAACAAAAATCATGTCATGTCTTTTTCTACCTTTAATATATTAATTATTGATAGCTTTTGCAATTATGTATTATTGTATTTTTTTTTCTTTTTCTATTCTCACCTAAAACAATTGTATTTCTTATTCCATTTAATTGGTCGGTTTCTATATATTTAATTTAGTAAATATAGGAAACGTTCCAGGAATGTGTAGACTTTTTTTTTCTTTCTCTTAAATCTCCACTGTATCATTGAGGCTGTATATGCAGTGTGGTATTTGGAGAGTTTTGGCACAGTAGTCCACGTTAGGCCTGCTGTGACAGCCGGTGTTTGGGCCGCACACTTATTACATCATTTGCCCACCGCGGCACCACCCCCACTGTTGTTTTGCTTTTTTTTAATAGTAATAAAAATCATTTAGTTCAGTTAGAGAGCTAACTTTGATCCAAGGGAACTGCTAATAGGCCTGATATGAGAATGGTCATAAATGCCAAGCAGACAAACGAAGAGCGGTCCTGAGAGGCTGTTGAAGGTCGTATCAGAAGACATGAGGTTGTTAGGGTGGTTAGCCCCCAGTACTACTGTAGGGCCTCCCCTAGCCAAGGCTGTCCCAAGTTTTCAGTGTTCTCTGGTCAGCGATCTGTCACAGGAATGAAAACATGATGCTTTCCCTCCAAAAGAATGTGGAAAAGTTTACATCTCTAAAAGACCATCTGTCAGCATGGGAACTACTGACAAATGTGTCTCCATGGGTTTTGTCTACTGTAGAAAAGGTTGTTGGGTCCAGTTCAGAGCTGGGGCATGGTCTTAGATGGCTGTCCAGCTCAAGTTTTTGGAGCGACCCTCATCTGGAGTGGCATATAAATCACCGTGGAATGAAGGCCGTATTTCGAACACTGGAATTCGGAGGTTCGGCCAAGCGTTAGTGGATGTGATCGCTTCTGAGGAAACTACACACTTGCCGCTGTGGTTCGCCCTGGACTGGACGCCATGGGGCACACAAGGGCGAGGTCACATCTGTATGCTTTTCCCCCAATAAATCTGCTCCCACAAGTTCTAGTGAGAGTTCACCAAGATCGTCTATCTCTGCTACAAGCCAACAAGTAGCAGGTAATAGTACCTTATTGGTCAGCTCGAATATGGAGATATCTCTCAGAGATAATATCCCTGCTAGACAGCACTCCTTGGGAGATTCCTTCCAGAAATCTTTCATCTCAAATATTGCCACGATAAGAAATATAATGATTTTTGTATAGATTATAGTAATGCCTTACTGTCTGGATGTTCCAGTAGGTGCATAAACAAACTGCAGTTATTCCAGAATGCAGCTGCAAGAGTCCTTACTAGAACCAGAAAGTATGACCACATCACCCCTATCTAATCCACACTGCATTGGCTCCCAGTAAAATCTTGCATTGATTACACAATAGTACTATTGACCTATTAAGCACTAAATGGTCTCGTGCTCCAGTACCTAAGCAAACTTTTGGTCTTCTATGATCTGCCATGCCTACTTAGATCAAAAGGTGCAGGCTATTTGTTGGTACCTCAAATAGTGAAGACTACAGCAGGGGGAGGAGTTTTTTTCTTACAAAGCCCCACAGTTATGAAACAGCCTTCCAATTAGTGTTTGGGACTCAGACAGAGTCTCTGTGTTTAAGTCTAGGCTGAACTGGCTTGCTCAATAGGGATATTTTCACACACTTAAAATCTGTATCCTGTGGTCATATGTTTCTGTAAAGCTGCTTTGAGACAATGTTCATTGTTATGCTATACAAATAATATTGAGTTGAACTGAATTCCTGTCTCCAGGGATCTACTTTCTCAGGCTGGAGGGCTGATTTATCACCCTTGGTCTAGCCCCTGAAGGGCACCAGCTCATAGATTCTGGTCTCACAACTGAGGTTGTAGAGACTATGTTGAACAGTAGAGCACCATCCATGACTAAATTGTATGTGCTCAAGTTTTGTCTCGTGGTGTGAGGAATTTCAGCTAGACCCAGTGAACTGCGCAGTAGCTACAGTCCTGGAGTTCTTACAAGAACATTTCTTAGCAGGTTTTGCTCCTTCTTCAATCAGGATCTACATGGCCGTCATTTCGGCCAGCCACGCGGCAATTGATGGAACCTCTCTGGGGCAACACCCTCTAACTTCAAGGTTTATGTGTGGTGTCAGGCGGCTGAGGCCTATATGCAGACCAGGAATACATTCCTGGGACATTTCTTTGGTCCTGGAAGGTCTGTCAGGTACCCCATTTGAGCCCTTAGTGTCACCCTCTGAGAAGCTTCTGACTCTAAGGTAGCTCTTCTGCTGGCCCTGACATCTCTCAAGCGAGTAGGAGATCTATAAGCTCTCTCTGTTGCACTTTCCTGCCTTGACTTTGCTCTTGGTTTAGCCAAGGCCTTCCTATATCCTAGGCCGGATTATATTCCTAAAGTGCCTATGTCTGCTGCCCATGCAGAAATTTTGCAGGCTTTCTGCCCTTCTCTGTTCCTCATACCAGAACAAGCGAAATTGCACCTATTATCCAGTAAGTGCTCTCTGTACTTACGTCCACCTCTCCGGCCAGTGGCGTAAGTCGGAGCAGCTTCTGGTAAAGCTAAAGCTCACGCAACATTGAGTTCCTTTTGAAAGGGAACATCTAGGTTACATAAACCTGTTCCCTGAAAAGGGAACGAGAAGGTGTGTAGCTTTGTCATACTGGGGCATGCCTGTGAATTGCGTCTTTGCTTCAGATAATAGAGGTGATAACTCGGTTTACTGGTGCCGCTTTTATATCGTGTGACACGCTTAATTGCCACGTCACCTGGTCATGGCAGGCCTATAAATATTGATGTTACACAAGCTTCAGATACCGGTCATGCGTGAGGGTGCTTCCCACAGCGTAAAGCTCACACAACGTTTCATTCCCTTTTCAGGAAAGATTGTTACATGTGTAACCCAGACATTTTCCAGCTATTCTAGGGATTGGGTGATGATTTTTTAAAACTTGTTTTTGCTAAAATCTGATTTATTTTTCAAATATCAGATTACTTTGCACATGAACACACTCAGTGATTTCATTGTCTGATGAACACTGTTGTTTCAACAATTATTACCAACTACTCCATCAAAGGAATAATTTTTCTGTCATTTAAATACAGTGGTAATGTAAATGTCACGTGATTTCTGTAATATTCTGCATGAGGTTAGGCCACATTAAAGAGTGATTGGATCTCATTATCTGCTTTAAACAAATTACACAGAAGAGCATGTAGGACAGGAGAAGCCCCTAATGTCTTACGAACTTCAAAAGGATGGGAAGATACCTTCTGGCGTTTTATAGGACGCTTTGATGTCTCACTATCCTATCAATGTCTTGCTTATCTCTTTGATGTTACAGGCACAGTAGATTTGTTTTAGATAGTCCAAGGTTACCATCAATGAAGTCAGACCTCCACCTCTGGAAAACAGAGCATCTTGGATCACTACAGTAAATGTCATATAACTTCCCAATGAGGATATTATCTATAGAATGTGTATGCACATTGGGGTCCAACAGTCTGAGAACACTAGTTAAAATGCTTCTCTTTTTCATTATTTTCTATTTTAATACAACAATGTTTGTGATATTATTGATAACTTGAGTGAAATGTAGAATCTTTTATATATTTAAATGAATTTAATAGTTTCTTAGTTCAACCACCAATTCTGGGTAAATATAGGACAGAACACATTTTGAGCTAATGTTAGTTTGAAGGTTCTTGAAAGGGACCTTGAGCCACGCTGAGTAGGTACTATTAAGCGTTGGTCATTGATTGATTGCAGATTGCGTGAGGGAACATAAGCCTTCAGGAGAGTGTTGAGGTAGGAGGGAGCTGTTCCAGACAAGATCTTGAATGTGAGCATCAATGCCTTGAAGTTGATGCGGGCGGCTACAAGAAGCCAGTGGAAGGAGATGAGAAAGGGTGTGAGATGGGTTCTCTTGGGCTGGTTGAAGACGAGGCGTGCTGCTGCATACTGAATCATCTGAAGGGGTTTGATGGAGCTGCCTGGGAGGCCCGGGAGTATTGCGTTGCAGTAGTCCAGTTTTGATATGACAAGAGCCTGGACTAGTAGTTGTGTAGCCTGTTCAGTGTTAGCCTTAATCTGTGTTAAATCTTTAAAACATTTTCCATTATTAACCTTGTAATTATTATATTATATTTAGAGAATAGATTGATTTCCCTGCAAGAAAGAAGTCGATGAGGGTAAGGTTTTCGGTATAATTTGACTGCCTTGCTGAATTTCTGCCAGCATGATGGTATAACACAAGTCTGCTAAATAGCTAGTCTGGTAAATGGTGCACTTATATTTCACTTTTATCTCATTCACCCATTCAGCCACCCCGTAGTCTGCTACAGACATTACAAATGTACTTCTAATTAACTGCAATCTTTTGTTTCTTCAGCAGAATATTAAAAATTCAATAACACTGCAAAGACAAAGTGCACTAATGCATGTGATACTAATTTAAGTTCCTTTCTTAATAGAGACACTTTTAGCTTGGTAATCATATGCATTGTAATGTCTTCAGTATGTGTCTGTGTTTTTTTATTTTTTCTTCCTTTCTCTGCACTTCACTTGACCTCTCTTACAGGGTTACTGTCCTTTCATCACCCACTATATCCTGCTTAACCTTTTATAACGGTCAAAACTAGGTCTAAGGGTGTTAAATAGCATATGATGGATTTTCTCTTACTAGCTTGCTGCACCATTATCCTGTGAAGTTTTACTGGGAATAGACTCTCAGAATTATTGCCGTGTTGTTTTGAAACCTAGTGATCTTTATGTGTCCCTGAAATGGGGAGCAAATTTCAAATGGACTCCACAGCAGTAAAATCCGCCTTACTGTGTCAGTCAGGCACCAGTTCAGTAACAGTGCTCAACATATTTTACTAATCTAACAACAGTACTCTTCTGGAATCAGAGCACTGGGGTGGTTCTCTTGGTTTGTTAGGAGTTCAATAACACGAGCCTGCTAAATGGCTGGTCTGCTACAGACTTTTAATGTAACTCTAATTAACATCATTCCTTTGTTTCTCCAGGAGATTATATGCATACTATTTCAAAATAACTATTTCCATTTTAAACTCTCAGAGGACTGTGCATAAGTGAGAGATGAGACAGAGGAAGAATGTGATCAGTAACGGTTGGATAACTCCCAGTCTCCTTAATCACCAGTAACAATCCTGATTAAATGTTTAGTCCCTCTATATACTCCTGTCATAACTGACCTCAGCCCTGTCGGATATCATTCAGCTTTGTACTGAGCTTGCAAATGATAGTTTGCAAAGACCATGCCAGCCCTTGAGGAAATTGGAATTACACTGACCAAAAGGTGTGTGGAATCTTCAGATGTTTCAGTTGCAAGGTTTATTCAGGCCATTAATTCCCGTAGAAATGACCAGTTACTCATGCGGTAAGGGTCTAATCCTGTTAGCTGTGAACTGTGAACTAAAGTGCTCTTGATGTGCATTGTGCTACTGCCATGTAATTGGTGTTCTTGATCATGTGGAATCAGTTAATGTTGCTGATGATATATATACTCAGCAAAAAAGGAAACATCCACTCACATTCAACTGCTTTTATTTCCAGCAAATATCTTAGGGGTCTAGCTGCTTTAAGTACTACAGAGGATCTCATCCTCATGGACTCCACCAGATTTGTCAGTTCTTGCTGTGAGATGTTATCTCACTCTTCCACCAAGGCAATTGCAAGTTCTCAATCACTTCGGTGTGTGTGTGTGTGTGTGTGTGTGGGGGGGGGGGTGACACACACACGGTTACATGTAATTTTCCACTGCAAGGACGGTCAGCTGTCCTTCCTGTCTCCCTGTAGCACGGTCTTAGGTGTCTTACATTACAGACATTGCATTTTATTGCTCTGGCCACGTGCGCAGTCCTCAAGCCCAGAGTTGGGTGTACTGTTGCGTTACTGTAAACAAAGCCACAGCTACTGCAGCACAAATTGCTATGATAGAAAGGGGCTACACAGCTGCAGACCAGACAGAGTGCCCATGCTGATCCCTCTCCACCGCTGAAAGCGTCTACAATGGAATGGTTTGAGGAACATGAGAACATTTGGAGACTTGGACTCCAAATCGCCCAGACATCAGTATAATCAAGCATCTGCTGCACAACAAGTCCGATCCATGGAGACCCCACCGTGCAACTTACAGGACTTAACAGACCTGATGCTAACGTCTTGGTGCCAGAAATCACAGCACACCTTGAGAGGTCTTGTGGAGTCCATCTAGATGTCCAGAACTGTTTTGGTGGCACAAAACCTACACAATATTAGGCCGGTGGTTTTAATGTTACGGCTGATCTATATATATATATATATAATTTTTTTTTTTATACACACACATACCTTTTATACACTTTATCCTGGTCAGAGTCATAGTGGATCGGGAGCCTATCCTAGGAGCACTGGTCATGAGGTGGAAATAATTCCTGAATGGGACACCAGTCTTTCACAAGGATCCATGCGCGCACACAGACAGACACACACACACACACACTCACCCACACCTACAGGCAATTTCTATTACGCAATCCACCTACTGCCATGATTTTGGGAGGTGCAGGGAAACCAGAGAACCTGGAGGAAACCCACACATTCACAGAGAGAACATGCACAGAAACTCCAAACAGACAGTAAGCCAAGCTCAGGATTTAACCAGGAATCCCAGAGCTGTGAGGTGGCAGAGCTTGCTGCGACACTGCACCACCAAGACAACAGAAAAGACAGTTATTTTTTTAAAAAGCAATTTTTATGAGAATGGTTTTATTAGAGTCAGTTTGAAGGTCAGTTCTCCAGTTGCTTGAGTGAAAAGATTGCAATGTTTTTATGCAATCATTTTTCTGATAATTCTGGATTTATTTGTTGGTGGATAATTTAGCTTCTTTTTCAAAAATAAATAGTTAAAATCATCTTCCAATGTGCCATTTCAAGCTTGAAATCAATAGAAAATGTCTAGAAATAAGTTTAATAATATTATATTTGTTTTACTGTTATTGGTCTATTGGTTTATTGACTAGATCTATTCTGATATTTTTCACCTCGTAAGATGTAATCTTTTGGAGTTCACTGTAGAGCACTGTTTGACAGATGATCTTACAGTAAGAAATACAATTTTATGTTTTTTTTTTCTTTTCAAATTTCAGATAAAAATTATTATATAGTAGTTAATTTAACTATGAATGCAGGCTAAGCTGGTAAACTATATTTGTCATCTTTCCAGCTTCCTAATGACTTATTTAAATTGGTCAATAAACATTTGAGATTTAATTACCTTACTGTTGTAGCTTGCCTATGATTAGTGCCAGTCCTAGACTTTTGGGGGCTCTAAGCTCTAAACTTTGTCAGAGGGCCCCTGTCACTGCCTTCATAAAACCCCTAAAATGACCCCATCACTTAATCTGTTCTTTCAGACCAGTTTCACTGTCAACAAACAACATACAGTGAGCGGATTTCAAATATTAGTATTTATTATTTCAATAATATATTTAAGGTACACTGCCAATATTATATAATGGACAAAGAACAATCAAAGAAACAAATGGCAAATTATGAAAAATAAAACTAAGTAATAATAATAATAATAATAATAATAATAATAATAATAATAATAATAATAATAATAATAAACTAGTGAATCTGTTGATCTGGACTGACTGGAGTATTGTTTTTAAATAATTCATTGCATGGTTTGTCAAGACTAAATAAGAATTTAAGATACTACAAATAATACATAGCCTTAAGTTCTTCTTGCTCTTTTGCTTCACGTTCTTGGAGCTTTTCTTTCTTTTCCTCTGCTCCTGAATGAAAGCTTCGTTTGGAAGCCACAGCCATATGTCAAAACATATGTCAATGATGTCATTATGCATGATGTCCGAGTCCGAAACAGTAATTAAATAAATATAATCATGTATTTACATTTTTAAAAAATGATTATTAGATTTGCATGTTATAAAAAAAATATTTACCAACAGTAAATAATAGACGAGATCAAGGGGGCCCCCCTGGTGGTTCAGGGCCCTACGCAACTGGCGTACTTTGCATATAGGGAGGACTGGCACTGCTTATGTTTAATTAACCAGTGGTAATTGTTCACTACTTTTGTGAGATGGCATCTGCTCAGACAAAGCTGGATTTTTCAGCAGGGATTTACACTATATAGCCAAATGTATGTGGACACCTGACCATCACACCCATCTGTGGTTCTTCCCCAAACTGTTGTCACAAAGCTGGAAGCACACAACTGTACAGAATGTCCTTGTATGCTGTAGCATTACAGTTTCTCTTCACTGGAATCTAAATCTGTTCCAGCATGACAATGCCCCCGTGCACAAAGCGAGCTCCATGAAGACATGGTGTGTTAAGCTTGGAGTGGAAGAACTCGACAGACTGTGTCCTGCACAGAGTCCTGACCTCAACCCCACTGAACACCTTTGGGATGAACCCTAACTGGAGCCTCCTCATCTCACATCAGTGCCTGATCTCACTAATGCTTGTGTAGCTGAATGAACACAAACCAAAAATCCAAAATCTAGTGGAAAAACCTTCCCAGAAGAGCGGAGCTTATTACAGGGTGACTAAACATCTGGAATGGGATGTTCAACAAACACATATGGGTGTGATGGTGATGGTCAGGTGTCCACATAGTTTGGCAATATAGTGTATCTACAGCTGCGTGTAATTTGTGTTTGTGTTAATTTGTTATTCTAGCAGCACACCAGGCTTGTGCAGCTGCATGTCGGAGTGAGAGAGAGAGAGAGATAGAGAGAGAGAGAGCTCGTGCACGTTCGCTCGCGCGCGAACGGTTTTCTTCTCCACTCCGTCTATTGTACGACTTCTCGCCTTGGAAACACACGTCTGCACTCACCTTGTATTGTCACTCGAAGCGGAAAACACAGGCAGGTTTTTCTGTTGCTCCTTGGAAAAGGTAAGTGTTTTTTTTGTTTTTGTTTTGGACTCTTCCACTTGCAATGTATATGCACGGAGCGCGTGCATTTGAAAGTATTTACCAGCCACCATCATTCCGTTTGAATGCTTTCAGTGATAACAAAACCCCTTTTAAATGCATTTCCCTGCCGAGATAAACACATGCTCCATTTAACGCCTTCAAAACGGCCAAACCTGGACTTATTTGCATGGCCAATTCCTACAATAACGAAACACAAACAAACAATAAATGACATATCATGGTTTTGTGTAAAGGGCCACTGGTAACTATTTACCTTGAAGGCATTGCTCATGTTTTTATATGGTGTCGGTATGCGCTTTATCAGTTTGTTGCGCGAGTCCAGGGTTAAGCCTAATGGGAGGCAAAGTTCCTCTGCAGTGAGCTACGACAGCTGGGCGTCAGTGATGTAAACATCTTAATAAGCTATAATGCAATTTGCTTCGAGTTCAGATTGCCACATTCAAATCATTATCGTTGCAACGAATTTAGACCCTCAAGGTCATCGCAGAAAGAAGAGAAATGATGGATACGAGCGAACGTTACACAATGCGTCTGCTCCAGTAAAGCAGATCCTCTTTCATTTACATCATATTCTGTAAATAGTCCATACAATCTAATGGATTGACAACATAGTGCATGGCAGTCATATATCTACATCAGAGATTAAGCGGCAATCTTGCATTGTGTTAAGCATCTTTGCATGTGGTATGGGTCTTCGTTTCCCACAAATTTGCAAATTTGTCATGTTTACATTTTTGGGATCATATAAAAGCCATTCATTTAAAAAGAAATCCCTCCACAAACTCATCTGAAAACCATCTGAGATAGGTCAGGATGTGTATTACAGCCTTCTTCGACATCGTCATCAGCCAACATCCCAGTAATTATTAACAAGAATATATTGTGTAGTACAAAAGCTGTGTTCTATGTATATGGAAAAGCCCCTGTTATCTCTGGGGACAGCTTTGTATGGCTTGTCATTAGCTTCTAAGGGCTGGTCAGCATTGTACTATTTAATAACCTCATATCCAATAAACACCGCAAGTGCTGCCTCAATGATAATGTTTGTGATAATTGTTTCAGAAGTGGTAATAAGATAACGAATCTACTGCTGAGTACAGTTGTTAGTCATAATCTAGTTGTGAATGTTGACAGGACTGGAGCCAGATGTGCTCTGCTCTGCTCTCAATAGCAGCCTGTTTTTCTCTCTGTGTAATTGAAAAAGATCAATTTTATGTAGCTGCATTGAAGCAGCATTGCCTGAAAAGCCAAAATCATTCATACAGATCGATTCAACCTGGTCTGCTTATATAGGGAAAAGCTTCACACTGGGTTTTTTTTAGTTTTTTTTTTTTTAGTGTTGTTAAAGCATGGACAGCATTAACAGTGATCTAGACTAAATAGAAAATAGACGGGAGGTGATAGTTGCTTGTTTATGAGTCTTGTGCTCAATTCTATCACTAAACTGATCATCGTTTATACTCATAAACTAGATTGCATTTTTTATTTTTATTTTTTACCTGTGATATCTCATTTCTCCCTGAATAAGACGTTATAGTACACAAAAAAAAACCCTTTTGAATGTAAGGGTCAGTCCAAATGAAATAGATTGGCCATGTCAGGATGGAGTGGATGTACATTTTATGAAAACGCTGTGCTCTCAAAAGAGTAACCCATAATCAACAGAAAATATTACTTGTGCTTTAGAACACGACTGCATGGTGTTAGTAATGAATGAGCGGAGCGGTATGGAAAATGTATGTAATCATAACCATACAATGCAATATCAGTCTTATCATGGTATCTGTTTAGTTCTTGTAATTGCATATGTAGCATGTTGCAGTAAATATACCACACCTTTTAATGGCATGTTTGTGATGTTATTTTAAAGAAGTATACATAGTGTTAACAATATAACTATTTTGAATGTCCCTATCATGGCGTATCATACCATGCTTTTTTTCTGGACTGCAAACCACTCTGAGAAACACTGATTTGCCAGGGCTATAATAAATAAAATAGTTGAATCTGTTGGGATGTTAGTCTATTTAAAGAAACAACCCAGTTTTATGTGGTAAGTCTGGAATCTGTTTATAATTATACTTACTAGATTCCATTGAGGACCAGTCTGTGCTGATTTTTTTCCTGATTCAGAGCACATGAGAGTACATGTAAACACCCTACAGTGACATCTGCTGTGTCACATAAAAATGCTTGGGGCAAGATAGTGGATGTGAGGAGAAATAATCTGAAAAGATCTGGGTTCCTGCATTACCACCTTGTTTGATGTGGAACCATTTTTACATCATCTTGCAGCATTGGCTTTTTGTGTATATGATGTGAAGTGTTCTTTAGCCATGACCTCTGACTATGGATTGCAGTTCCAAGAGCAGTGCAGCGTGGGTGGTGAGGTGGGATCTGGAGTCGAATGCAAATGCTATTCTTCATCCACCTCCACACAAGGAAAACTCATGAACAAAAAATGCTGTTCAATCCTCCATTTCTTTGGACATGAAATACCACTCTTGTGAGAAATTTAATTACTGTTTGTGTTTATTTCCAAATTTCAAAGTTGACTGGAATTCTATCTCTATTTGTTGCCTTATTAAACGTTTGTCTAAGAATGTAACAATGCCTCTTCATAATTTTGAGACCGCATTAATGAACCCATCCACCAGATAACACTGCAATATCTGTGTGTGTGCAGTCACATGTCTGTGACACAGGCTCGGAAGCAGGTTCAAAACAGATGCTTGTCCTACAGATAAACAGTGGCAAGCTAGTTGAAATAACATCACCCTTCTAAAATGGACTGGCACAGTGGGGAAGATGGCAGCAAATTTGTGGATTTTAAAGGATTTGGCTTCAGTTCTGATGTGGTTTTTTGAGAAGCCATCTGCCATGTTATTCCATCAGACCTCCACAGAGATTTCTGGAAGGCTCGCTCTCTTCTAAACTGTTATGCAAGCTATGCAAGTCTAATTTTCTCTGCCCATACCTTTGCCTGTGTGTTTACCAGAATAGATTGTATGCATTCAGCTTATGTAATTTGCCCATTACTTTGATTGCTCATTCTGTTTTTTGTTAGGACTCTTTTATCTGGTTAATTACACCAAACATATGTTTGATTCACTGTAAATGATCTATCTGATGATGTCATCCCCACTGACGGTCTCTATTCATGATTCATTATCTATAATAATCACCAAATACCATGATACAGCCTTTGTACTGGACCTCAAATGTATATGTAAATGTAAATGTAATGTATCAATATATTATGGGCGGCTGTGGCTCAGGTGGTAGAGCGGGTTGTCCACTAATTGTTGGGTTGGCGGTGTGTCCTTGGGCAACGCACTGAACCCCAAGTTGCTCCTGATGGCAAGCTAGTGCCTTGCATAGCAGCTCTGCTACCACTGGTGTGTCAGTGAATGAGAACCAGTGTAAAGTTCTTTATAAGTGCAGACCATTTATCAGTATATTTGGGGCAGTTCGTCTCATATCTAGTATGGCACCTTCCATGATTAAAACAATCACAGGTGATAGTGTTGTTAACATAGTAACATGCGATATCAAAATATATTGTATAACTGATCAAATCACTGCACCATCATATTTTAATGGATGTTATATCAAGGGCTCTTAACTATGAACTATTTGTAACTACGTATTGTAGTGTAACAGTATTATTTGTAAATGACAAAGATGACAAGCCTGTTTTTGACACAAAATTACACAAATTATGCAGTAATGGCCAATAGGAACACCAGTGCAATCAGCCACAATCATATTCACATCAAACATTTGGGTACAGGCTTTAGATGTGTTTATATTTTGTATCAACTCAAATTTAAAAAAGTTTTTTCATTTGAGCACATGTACCTTTTCTACGTTAATTATAGTATAGCCAATAGAGTAATTGTCATAAATTATAGACAAATGTAGATCTGTTCATTTTTCTCTCCTACAGAGACACCATGGGGAAACAGAACAGCAAGCTGACCCCTGAGGTTATGGATGATCTGGTAAAGAACACAGAGTTTAATGAGCATGAGCTGAAGCAGTGGTACAAAGGTTTCCTAAAGGACTGCCCCAGCGGCCGCCTCAACCTTGATGAGTTCCAGCAGCTATATGTGAAGGTGAGCACATACCATTACTTTCCATATTCTTACGTTTGGTCGGGTGCTCTTCCACATGTCATTGGTCGTTTTGACCTATGAACCTCTGGACAGATGTTAATGAAGGCTTTGAACTGCGAACATAAAATGTTGCAAGATGTATGAATTTTGAATTTCCTAGCATGAGTTTTGCTGCATCATTCTTCTCCCCATAATTACATTTAAATAGAAAATTAGACTGTGTTCCAAACCACACAATGTACACTAAGGAGTATGGCTAAATAGAAGTTACAGTGAGTCCTATTTAACGTGGGAGCATTCAGTTGGTATTTGCAAGTGTAGGCGACTCATGATTGTTCAGTATTACAGAAGCTTTATTGTGCACTGTCTGACTTTCTGATTCTTACTGCTGATGATTGGTTTGCATCTGGTGGTATGACTTCTAGATTTCTGCTCTGGTGGATTGTGATACCTTCACCCCTGCCCTGTGAAGGTTGTTGAAGTCGTCACTGATTTCCGTTTTTGGGTTTTCCTTCACAGCTCTCACAACGTTTCTGTCATCAATTGCTGTTGTTTTAATTGGCCGACCTGTTAGATGTTCGGTCGTTAGTATACCAGTGGACTCTTTCCTTTTCAGGACATTCTGATTTGCTAAAGAACTGGTCTTGCCAATAGTTTCTGTACTATTGTATGGGACTGTAAATTTACAGTAAATATACAACAGGACTAAATGATCAATTCAGCCATCTGCACAGTTTTGAGGCCACTTTATTTGCTGGATCAGCTTTGCACACAAAGGAATTTAATCTGCTGGACACTAACCCTTTTAGCAATTGTGTGATGTGTTTTCCAGCAACAGTGTATCAGGGAGATGGTTTTATTAAAATCCAGAGGCAAAGATAGTGAGAAAATGGATGACCTTGCATTATCAGGGTGGTGTGGGGCTGGGAAATGTGACGTGTGTGTGTGTGTGTGTGTGTGTGTGTGAGGGAGAGGAAGAGCGTGAGACAGTGGCTTATTCCAGGAATGATTCAATAAGCTTTCATGACACAAGTTTTTTTTTTTTGATATGCACACTTTATGCAGGATTGTACATTAACTTATAGAGAAATACAAATGGAGTTAGCGAAACTTGAAATCGTTTCAAAATAATATTTCAAAAGTATTAATCCCCATTAGTGAAGAAATGATGTTATTGTAATGTAACAGGTTTATAAATATCTTTTTTCATTTTTAGCTTCTTTCTACAAATAATTGCTTACAATTAGCAAAATTATCTGCTAATAGAACAAGAATAATTCAAGCTCAAAATCAGTAAAATACTACAAATAGATTTAATAATAATATATTTAGTTGATTGCAATCTTAAAATAGGAAAAACTCCTAAATGTGACTATATTAAAGATATTTTAGCTTGATGTTTTTTGCAGTGAATTAATATTTTCGTAGGTTATTTCCTACCATCCAACAAAACATAAACTTTCTTTAACAAGTTCTTTATCTTCTTTTGAATTCAATGTCTAAAAACAACATAAACATCTTCGCATTTTTTGCAGCTGATGGAAAATATTTGATATCGCACACACCAAGTAGTGAGAAAAGCACACATTTTACAGGAATGACTAACCCCCACACGTGCACACATACACACAGATTGTTGCCTTTTATTATTATTTTTTAACAAAAGCTGCAGTACAAGCCACATTTTCCCACAAAGTCAAAACTGTCATATTATTAAAAATATTAAGATTTCTAATAATGTTCAACTTTGTACATTATTTTATGAATAGAGTGCTATTCTGAAGGATCTTCTTTTTTTCATGGCCAATTTTGTTGACCTGAAAAGAAAGATTCTCTGTGTTAAAATCAAATTTTTTTTTTGTATTCATAGCTGTATTTTTGCCTCATGGCACATGCTAGATTTAATGCCACACAGGGTGATACACAGGGTGTCCCAAAAGTCTCCATACGTAGGGGAAAAACATTTTTTATTTAGCAAAATGTCTTCCAAAATTTTTCCTACTTAGTTATATTATATATATATATATATATATATATATATATATATATATATATATATATATATATATATATATATATATATATATATATATATATATATATATAATATTTTTTTTTTCCCAGATAGCCTTTAAGAAGAGCATTTTAAAATCATTCTCATGGCTGGAACAGGAAGCTGTTGCAAAGTTGCAAAGCACATCAATACACGACACTGTTGTCAAAGTCTGGAGAGACGTCTCTGTGTGAGTTCGCAAAGAAATGTAGAGGATGGTTTGTAAATAAAGTTACATTTTGCTGAAAAGTGTTCATTTTCCCTATGTATGGAGACCTTTGGGACACCCTGTATAATAAATAATTTTATATCAATATGAACTTACCTGGTCATGAAATGTCATTATGGGTGGTACACCCATGAGGGTTTGATCCAGGTTCTCCAGTTTCGGCCTGCCTACTAAAACATGAATATGTGTGTGAGTATTCTGCCCTGTGATAGACTGGTGTCAAACCCAGTGTTCCTGGATTATGCTCTGCATCCACTGAGTACCTGACCAGGATAAAGTGGTTACTAAAAATGAATGAATGAATGAATGAATATATTTACTGTTTTTGATTCTTTCTGTTAATGCTATTATAGTTATAGTTTGATATGTCTTTTTCATTCATGCATGTCAATGAACTCAAAGTCACACAGAGTTGTTCCTGCAGAAGGGAAGTAAATTTCTTCTCTGGGCTTAATAAAAGTTTGTCTAGACTAACATCCTGTCCGTGGTACTCTATGAACCAACCATAATTCAAAAAAAGGGCTTTGTGTAAAATTTCCATACTGTTTTCCTATTGCATTTTGTTTTGTTGTTTTATAGATTTTAAAGGTTAAAGGGTAATGCTCTAGTCCTTGACAAAAATCCCATTGCTATGACACAGTCAAAAACAAGTCTGTCACTGACACAGAACAACACTTCACAGCACATGCCAGGTGGCTGACCTTGGACAATTCTGTGTGACATGCTCTCAAGCAATGGAGCTTGGGTAAAAAAAACAAGCCTTGGTTAGCTTGGTTAGCAACCCTGACGCCTGTCTGTTCAATGTTGCCCCAAGGCCTTCCCCTTTCCAGTGATCTACGGACTAGCCGTGCCTGAAAACGTCACTCAGATGGAGACTTTCGATTTACTAGACACGTGATAGGGAACTGTATTAATTGTACACTCTCTGTTTTTTGTGGTGCCAGTTCCCTATCACATGTCTAGTAAATCGAAAGTCTCCACATCTGAGTGATGTTTTTCAGTGTGCAATGTGTATGTGGGTTGAATGTTAAAGTTCTTACAATTGCTCATCATTTTTTTTTATGCATTTAGTGAACATGGGTTTTCAAATCCTTGCATTTCACTTCTTTACCACCAGCAAAACAAAGTATTTCGACAGCATAATGTGCAAATGTTTGCATACTTTGTTTCAAAACAGACTGGCATAATGTGACTTTTTCTTGTGGACCAGCACTTGTTACCGTTCTCTCAAGAGAAGTCTCAAGATAAAAAAAAAACACCTCAAGAACATAACAGGGCAAAAGGGCACAAAGACAATGCGTGAGTTGCAGCCTTTATTCTGAATAGGATGTTTATAGGCATTGGAATTGGCATTAGAATTACAGGAATATTCCTGTATACATGGTTGTTGTAAGTATGTTGTAAGTATTCCTGAGCTGCCATTCCTAAATACAGTGTTTAGAAAAAGTATTTGCCCCTTTGTGATTTTGTCTCATCTCATACTAAATAGTTTCAGGAATAAAACAAATTCTAAGATACAACTAAGTCAACCTGAGTAAACACAAAATATAATTTTTAAATTATATTGTTATTTCTTTAAAGAAAAAAAACAACAACCCAGTATTAACGTGGCCCGTGTGAAAATGTATTTGCCCCTGTAGGTACTAATTCCCCACATCTAAGAAATAGCTTAAATAAGCGAGTTCAGCTGGACTAGATGCAACCAGGCCTGATTACTGCAAAACCTCTTCAATCAAATTAACACTTAAGAAGAACTTTTTCAACAGCATGAAGTTGGTTAAAAGTTCTTACCCAGTAACGCACTATGCCAAAGTTGAATTAAATTCCAGAAATGATGAGAAAGAGGTGATTGAAATACATCAGTCTGGGAAGAGTTATAAAGCTATTTCAAAGGCTCTTGGACTCCAAAGAATCACAGTGAGAGCCATTATCTCCAAATGGAAAAACTCTGCACAGTAGTGAATCTTCCCAGAAGTGACTGACCTTCCAAAATTCCTCCAAGAGCACAACAACTACTCATCCAGGAAGTCACAAAAGAGCCAAGGACAACATCAAAGGACCTACAGGCCTCTCTTGCAGCAATAAAGGTCACTGTTCATGACTCCACTATCAGAAAGACACTGGAAAAATGCCATCCATGGAAGAGTGGCGAGGTGAAAACCCCTGCTAATTCAGAAGAACATTAAGACTCATCTGAATTTTGCCAAAACACACCTTGATGATCCTCAAATCTTTTGAGAAAATGTTCTGTGGACTGATGAGACAAAAGTGGAACTGTTTGGAAGACAGGGGTCCTGTTATATCTGCCATAAGCCAAACACAGAATTCCACAAAAAGAACATCATACCTATGGTCAAGCATGATGGTGGAAGTGTGATGGTGTGAGGATGCTTTGCTACTTCAGGCAACTTGCAATTATTGAGGGAATACCAGAAAATCCAAAAGGAGAATATCCGGGCTTCAGTTCGTAAATTGAAATTCAAGCGCAACTGGATTATGCAGCAAAACAATGATCCAAAGCACAGGAGTAAGTCCTAGTCCTAGAAGTAAGTGAAAGACTGATCTCCAGTTATCAGAAGTGTTTGGTTGCAGTTATTGCTGCTAAAGGTGGCACAACCAGATTAGTTTTTAACGATTGAAGATAGGTGTTAGATAACATTTTTTGCTGCAATAAAAATACTATTGTGTGTTTATTCAGGTTTTCTTTATTTTATGTTGTATTTTGTTTGAAGATCTAAAACTATTTAGTAGGAGATATACACAAAGACAGAAGAAATCAGTATGGGGCATATACATTGTTAGAGCACTGTACCTAGCCTTCAGGTAAGCATCTCTTAGCACCTACAATTCCTTGCCAATTGAGTATGCTCATATATATATATCCTTTCAGCGAATTTTGTAAATAAGGTAGGGTAGTATACGATTTTGGAGTGCTTTCTTCTTGTTCAAAACAAAAAGTCACATACTGTTTAATGTAACCTCCCAGCCCTACATTAAATAGTAGTTTAAGGAAAAATATAATGTGCATTCTAAATACCAAGTTATTGGCATCTTCCTGTGGTTAAATCATATATTGGGTCATTACATGATGAGGATGAATTTCAGCAAGCAGCATTCTATTTTTAACATACTGTCTGATGTGTCTTTCATGTTAATTTTTTGATAAAACATGTATTTAAGACAAGGAGATGATCCATTCACTCACGCTTTTTGCTGCTGTTTCGAGTCAGTGATTTAACACTAGCCAGTTTGGAATGAATAGGCTGCAGAAAGTTACATAATGGCATTTGGAGCTATCACAGCAGATGAAAGAATGTGCCAACTGGACACAATTTCACCATCAGGCACCTGGCCCAGCTCACTCAATTATGGGAGAGGACTAGCCACAGGATGGGAGAGAGACAGACCCCTGCACATAGTGCTAATTTTATGTAATCCACTACATCAGAGGTTTCCGACTGAGCTGTTGGAAGGCTGGACTACAGCCCAGCTCTAATTTTAAGCTTTCTGCCCCTTTTTAAGCTCTCTGGCAGAGGCAGTCAGGTTTTTATTTAATACATGTTGATATTTGATAGAGTTCATGATGCCATGTAGATCCAGATGCTCTGGCAGAAAAACAGCCCCAAAACAAGAGCCACCATCATATTTAATCGTGGGAATGAGGTACTTTTCCATATGGCCACCTCTCTGTGTGCACCAAAACGCTGGTTATGAAAGTAACTGTAGTTCTGTGAATTCTGGATGTAACAGTCGTGGATGATTGCAGCGTCAGCCAGATAGTTAAGAAAATAAATACCAATGAAGTCTACTGGTGATAAGAGCTTAACGGAGGTGATATAAGCCACTACAGCTCAGCACATCACCTCGGAGCATCTTCTCACACACTCAGAGTGACCAGGAACTCTGGTGGTCATCTGGAATTCACAGAACCATGGTTACATTCATAAGAAGCATTCTGTTTCATCCCTCCTGACCACCAACAATAGTGGATGACTCATACCAGAAATGTCATGAGGAGTAACTCACCAGAGAAGACCACTGCTGAAGCACAGCCGAGCTCACATCCTGGGATGAAGCAGCGTTGAAATTATAGAATCTTGCAAAAGTGTAGGGAGAGGACCATGTTGCTGCAACCCAGATGTCACTAAGAGAGACACCTCTGAAAGCAGCCCATGAAGAGGAAATAGCCCTGGTGGAATGGCAAGTGATGGACCCGGGCATGGGTTGCCGGGCCTGCTTGTAAGATAAGGCAATATTCTCAAGTACTTACCTCTACAGCCTCTGTTTAGTCAGAGGGGCACCTTTCTTAACATCACCAGCCTCTACATAGCACCTCACGGCCCATACGAGGCACAGGAGCAGAGAACGCTGCTCAAGGCCTGTCGGCTAGAAGGAACACAGCTCGATGGACTGATTAATGAACTGGTATAGGAGCACTTATATAGGAAGGAAAGCTGGATTGGGCCAGAGGACAACTCCGGTTCCCTCCGGGTTCCAGCTCATGCGTGACTGATTCATGAACAGTGTGTGAAGCGCACCGACACTGTTTGTAGATGCCACAGCTGGAAGAAAAGCCACCTTCAATGACTTCCAAGACCTGCTCCCTCCAATGTTTCACAAGAGGATTGGCAAAAGAACTCCAAAACCAGGGGTAAACTCCATAGCAGAGAACGGGGAGAACAAGCCGGATTGGGTCACCTCGCACCGTTTAAGAAACTGCAAACAAAGTTATGGGAGCCCAAAGATGAGCTATCCACAGGTGTGCAGAGATAGCCGCCACTTAAACTTATAAGGTTGAGGCTACTCTACCACTATCCAAAAGACCTTGTAGGAAACCCAAACCCACAGAGACTGCACATCGTACAGGGGTGTAACCCACGAGTCTTGCACCACATCCAAAAAGACTTCCATTGATAGGCATAAAGTGCTTGCGTGGAAGCAGCCGTCGCATTGAGAACAGTGTGAATGACCAAAGGCTCAAAGTCTGCTAAGAGGGAGTCAGCCCCAGAGGCCAGATCCATAACTGTAGGTGGGCCATGTTCAGATGCCAAATGCGGCCGTCCAGCTGAGACAATAGATCTTTCCTGAGAGGAAGCTGCCTTGGTCTGTCCCTCAGCAAGGAGCAAGGGAAACCATGGTCTGGACAGCCACCGTGGTACAATCAGAAGCACCCTGTGCCTGCCTTATGCCATTCTGTGAAGTGTCTCACAGCAGAGGATTTGGAGGATAGGCATACAGGAGACATTCCGGCCAATCGTGTGACAGCGTGTCCTGCCCCATTGGACTGGAAGTGCCATATGTCCGGTACAACATCCAGGTGGAGCATCCACTTGCCAGGATGAAGCCAATTTCTTGACAGAGCATTTGCAGCCTGATTGGCTATCCCTGGAAGATAAACAGCCTTCAGTGATGCAAACAGTGGGTGTGACCAGGTGAGGATATTGTGAGTTAGCCATACCAAACTCTTTGACCTTGTGTCCCCTTGGTGATTCAGATTGAAAACCGACTAGCAGAAGGCTGTTGCTTCACACCTGCAGGGGCCGCAGGTGAAGCAGTCCCAGAGAAATTACAGAGGTGGCCAATGTCGCCTCAATAACATCCCATACTGGAGAGACGCCTCCAGACAAAACTTGGCAAAAAAATTTAAGATGTCTGTCATCTTAGACAGAGACTCGCATTGTGGATGAATCGATTGTTGCCCCAGTGAATGTGATGGATTCTGGATTGGATTGGGTGACAGTGAGCTCTTTCCCTGTTCACCAAGAAACTCAACTGGGCAACATGGCCTAGTAGCAGCTGGGTATCATGCACAGCCTGGTTCCTCGTCTGAGTGTATAGCAACCAATTGTCTAGGTACGGCAGAATCCGCAGCCCCTGGCAAAGCGTGTCGGTCGTACGCAACATGTGGAATGGGAGCTGCTTTTTGTTGAGTCTCTTCAAATCCAAAATTGGATGAAAACTTCCATCCCGCTTTGGAACCAAAAAATATGTGTAGTAGAACCCGTCCCTCTGAATCAGGGGTTGAACCACCTCTGTAGAACCACCGCTGTAGAACGAACCGGTTGATATGCATCCTGAAAATGTTGGGGGCCAGCATCAGTGTATATTTCCCAATAACTCAGATGGCATGTTGTAAAATGTCTGACCACCAGCCCAAGCGCCTCAGGCCTTGAGGCTTCGGCTTTTTGAAGTTGTGGGGGGACACTGATGCGGGTCCCCTGGGGCATGGTGGGGTTAGGGTGACCATGGGGTTGACGCTCCTATACATCCTAGGACCCAGGAAATTGTTGCTGGGCCTGGGGACAGTTAGAGGGCATATGACGAAAGTGCGGCTGCACTGGTGCCTAACCACGATGAGCACGATAAACTTCAGAGCACGCTGCACCTGTGCTAGTTGCTGAGTGGTCGCGGACAACTTCATGTGCCTCTCCAACTGCTCAGACACGTCTGGAACAAATAAATGTCCTGGAGCAATGGGAAGTTCTCTCAAAGTCTTTTTATAATCCTCTGACAGCCTTACTTGAGCAAGCCAATCCTGCCTGCGAGTGGTTAATAGTGTTGCAGTGAGACCGCCTAGTTCTCGTGTCATGTTCCCCATGGCCAGCGAAGCTGTTTGCAAAAATTGTGGAACAGAGGGATCCACTTTTTCAAAGCACAAGGAATTTGAAGCAGCCAAAATCAATTGGCAGATGGTGTTCTCAGCTTGAGCGACATAGGCAACTGATATATACAGTGCATCCGGAAAGTATTCACAGCGCTTCATTTTTCCCCACATTTTGTTATGTTACAGCCTCATTCCAAAAGGGTTTAAATTCATTATTTTCCTCAAAATTCTACAAACAATACCCCATAATGACAACATGAAAGAAGTTTGTTTGAAATCTTTGCAAATTTATTCAACATAAAAATAAAAAAGTACATTTACATAAGTATTCACAGCCTTTGCTCAAAACTTTGTTGAAGCACCTTTGGCACCAATTACAGCCTCAAGTCTTTTTGAGTATGATACTACAAGCTTGGCACACGTATTTTTGGGCAGTTTTTCCCATTCTTCTTTGCAGTACCTCTCAAGCTCCATCAGGACCTCTCAAGCTCCATCAGGAGGCCGCTGAAAAACATCCCCACAGCATGATGCTTCCACCACCATGCTTCACCATAGGGATGGTATTGGCCAGGTGATGAGTGGTGCCTGGTTTCCTTCAGACATGATGCTTGCCATTCAGGCCATAGAGTTCAATCTTTGTTCAATCTTTGGTCTGAGAGTCCTTCAGGTGCCTTTTGACAAACTCCCTGACTAAGGTCCTTCTCACACGATCGCTCAGTTTGGCCGGGTGGCCAACTCTAGGAAGAGTCCTGCTGGTTCCAGACTTCTTCCATTTACGGATGATGGAGGCCACTGTGCTCATTGAGACCTTCAATGCTTCAGAAATGTTTCTTTACCCTTCTGGAGGTCTCCAGACAATTCCTTGGACTTCATGATTTGGTTTGTGCTCTGATATGCATTGTTAGCTGTGGGACCTTATATAGACTAGAGTGTGCCTCCCAAATCACGTCCAATCAACTGAATTTACCACAGGTGGACTCCAATCAAGTTGAAGAAAAATCTCAAGGATGATCAGTGGACCTGTGCTCAATTTTGAGTGTCATGGCAAAGGCTGTGAATACTTACAGTGGTGTGAAAAAGTGTTTGCCCCCTTCCTCATTTCCTGTTCCTTTGCATGTTTGTCACACTTAAGTGTTTCGGAACATCAAACCAATTTAAACAATAGTCAAGGACAACACAAGTAAACACAAAATGCAATTTGTAAATGAAGGTGTTTATTATTAAAGGTGAAAAAAAATCAATTCATGGCCCTGTGTGAAAAAGTGATTGCCCCCCTTGTTAAAACATACTATAACTGTGGTTGTCCACACCTTAGTTCAATTTCTCTAGCCACACCCAGGCCTGATTATTGCCACACCTGTTCACAATCAAGGCATCACTTAAATAGGAGCTGCTTGACACAGTAAGGTCCACCAGAAGATCCTTAAAAGCTACACATCATGCCGAGACCCAAAGAAATTCAGGAACAATTGAGAAAGAAAGTAATTGAGATCTATCAGTTTGGAAAGGGTTATAAAGCCATTTCCAAAGCTTTGGGAATCCAGCGAACCACAGTGAGAGCCATTATCCACAAATGGCGAGACATGGAACAGTGGTGAACCTTCCCAGGAGTGGCGCCGGCCAAAATTACCCCAAGAGCGCGCGCGACGACTCATCCAAGAGGTCACAAAAGACCCCAAACAACAAGTCCAAAGAACTGCAGGCCTCACTTGCCTCAGTTAAGGTCAGCGTTCATGCCTCCACCATCAGGAAAAGACTGGGCAAAAATGGCCTGCATGGCAGAGTTCCAAGGAGAAAACCACTGCTGAGCAAAAAGAACATCAAAGCTCGTCTCAATTTCTCCACAACACATCTTGATGATCCCCAAGACTTTTGGGACAACATTCTGTGGACCGATGAGACAAAAGTGGAACTCTTTGGAAGGTGTGTGTCCAAGTATATCTGGCGTAGAAGGAACACTGCATTTCATAAAAAGAACATTATACCAACAGTAAAATATGGTGGTGGTAGTGTGATGGTCTGGGGCTGTTTTGCTGCTTCAGGACCTGGAAGACTTGCCATGATAAAAGGAACTATGAATTCTGCTGTCTACCAAGAGATCCTGAAGGAGAATGTCCGACCATCTTTTCGTGTACTCAAGCTGAAACTAACTTGGGTTCTGCAGCAGGACAATGATCCTAAACACACCAGCAAGTCCACCACCGAATGGCTGAAGAAAAACAAAATGAAGACTTTGGGTGGCCTAGCCAAAGTCCTGACCTGAATCCTATTGAGATGTTGTGGTATGACCTTAAAAAGGCCGTTCATGCTCGAAAACCCTCTAATGTAACTGAATTAGGACAATTCTGCAAAAATGAGTGGGCCAAAATTCCTCCAGGACGCTGTAAAAGCCTCATTGCACGTTATCGCAAACGGCGGTTGCAGTTGTTGCTGCTAAGGGTGGCCCAACCAGTTATTAGGTTTGGGGGCAATCACTTTTTTACACAGAGGGCCATGATGGTTTGGATTTTTTTCACCTTTAATAATAAACACCTTCATTTACAAATTGCATTTTGTGTTTACTTGTGTTGTCCTTGACTATTGTTTAAATTGGTTTGATGTTCCGAAACACATAAGTGTGACAAACATGCAAAGGAACAGGAAATGAGGAAGGGGGCAAACACTTTTTCACACCACTGTATGTAAATGTGTTTTTTTGTTTTTTATTTTTAATAAATTTGCAAAGATTTCAAACAAACTTCTTTCATGTTGTCGTTATGGGGTATTTTTCTAGAATTTTGAGGAAAATAATGAATTTAATCCATTTTGGAATAAGGCTTTAACATAACAAAATGTGGGAAAAGTGAAGCGCTGTGAATACTTTCCGGATGCACTGTAGGTACGCTTTCTTCAGAAGGGAATCTATGCGGTATATTTCATTGTCATTGTATTTCATCTGTTTATTCCTTTAAGTTCATTTATGACATTTATGTGGCTTTATGTATGGCTTTATGTATGGTCATAATTATTTTTACATGTCAATTTCCAACCTCTTTTTATGATTCAGATTCCTCAGACTTAGCATTAACATACATCTCGGGATAGCCCTTTACACCTGGTAGTATTATATGTCTAGAACGTATCAACAATGATCATTTGCAGTTACATTTCATTAGTTGGAAGGTTGCCAAGCATCAATTCACTGTCACTGCATCTTCAAGCATCAACTCTGTCACTGCATAATCAATCCCCCAAAATACTTGCAACCACGTTATGAATACTGAAATGAAATCTTTCTTTGGATGTGATTTCCTAATTAAATCATTGGTGCACTTTAGCACAAATAGAGGTGGCTCACTGCGGCTCTGTTTTCCCATGACTTGCACTTTTTTATTTGGCTCTTCTCCTCTCCCCCTCCATGTTTAGACAGATGGAGCAGAAGGGCCAGCCCCATGAGAGAGTCACTTTGCATCATTGCAGGATGCATGACAGTATGCACTGCTTCCTGACACAGTGCTTCTCCACTAAAGGAAGACTGCTAGAGGGATAGAAAGAACGCTGCTGTCTTGAGTTTTTTTTTTAGTGTACTGTCCAGTCACAAGACTGTGATAAGAGTGGACGTTCTCAGGTTGAAATCCTCAAAGTGAGCCTGAGCACTGTTTTCAATCTGACCTTAAACAGTGCATACAGTTGGGTTTTTTTAGGTCGAAGGTTGGAATTGGTCAGTATTTGACTGACTGTAATATCCTTTTCCATTGTATGTAGACATCATTTGGAGTCTCTTATAAAAGTACTGCACTCACTAATACTGGGAAGCAGTAGTTTGAATGGTTTTACTGTCTTTTTTTTCTTTAATCGCTAATCAATATAAAAAGTGCTAGATTACATTATTAGTAATGTTTTCTTTTGTGCCAAATATGACGATCTATAATCTGTTTTTGATGCAGGTAGATTTTAATCAGAATGATGAAAGACCTCATGTCTAATGAACATGTCTACAGACAATTTTCAGCCTTAATTTGTAGGCCTGGGGAGTAACGCAATCAGATAACTGTAATCCAGTTACGTCAAAAAATAAAGTAATCAGATGACAGGTACATTTTGTTAAAAATGGTGAATACTATCAGGAATGAACTTTTTTAAAATTTTAAATCAAAGGAATTTATCTTTTGACATAGCACATGACATAGCATAAAGACAGCTGCTTGATTATAGTTCTGGTTCTCTCTTGCCAGTCGTGGCTCACATGAGCAACCTCCTGGTGCATGTGCAAACAAATTTTGCGCAAAGTTAATTTGATAGGAATGAACAGAAATTGTTCTCTGAAATGCTTTTGTTAGGGTGACAATACATCCTCTTTTCCCTGGACATCTTCTTTTTCAGACCTTAAAAAAGTGTCTGGCTGGGATTTCTAAATTTGAGAAAATGTTTGGGATTTGGCTTTAATTTTATTATGATGTGCTTATTGTCTAATACTGCATCATTTGTGCGCATATTTGCATTACTTTAACCCCTCTCTGTAATTCTTGCCTTCTCACACACCAATTGGTCAACTATTGGCCAAATTCCTGCCTCTTAACCATTAGCCTACGGATTATGTTACTGATTACATTTTTTTATAACGTAATTTGTAACTGTAACGGAATACATTTTTAACGTAACCTTCTGTTCATTTCATAAATTATAATAGAATAGGGAATGAGAAATCCGACTAAAATAAATGTGTGTGAAGAGTTTCAAATGAGATTTTCTAACAAGTAATTCAGGTTTTGGTGGCATTTCAAATTCAAGTTCTTTAAGTTGACATTAAAATTTTCTCCTAACACTAAATTCTTGCCTCATTGACTGAAATCTTGGTGATTGAATCAGTGCTACTTTTATTTAGTTAATTTCCAGATGTAGCATTTTGACAATATAAATCTAAATTTGAAGAACTGAAATTTGGAATGGGTTGTAAATAAAAGATAGATAGATAGATAGATAGATGGATGGATGGATGGATGGATGGATGGATGGATGGATGGATGGATGGATGGATGGATGGATGGATGGATAGATAGATAGATAGATAGATAGATAGATAGATAGATAGATAGATAGATGGATGGAATTTGAAACCTTGCATATACATTCAACATATGGAATACAATTTCAATTATGGTGTAATTCAACTACAAACTTTATGTACAAATTCAAATAAAAAAATAAGACGTACATTTTAAATTCAGATTATAGAGTCAGGTTTATTTTTATTCCATATTTGGACTTGAGGCAAATCATCTTATATGTTTATGCAGTTTGATCAACAGTCATGAGTTTGAATAATAATATGCATGTCTCCATCTACCCCCATTCTGTGACATTCTTTTATAAAAATGTCCTGACTTTATTGAACACGGCATCTGCCTCTGTGTCCACAATGTCTAATTAGGTAATTACAGTTTTCACTAATTACACCCTGTATAAGATGACATGCACTATTGTTTGCTTCGAAGCAGAGAAGCCTTCTGTGATTTGTGTGATAACACAATAAACACAGCATTTATAAATTCCCAGCTTAGTTCATCTATTCAAGATATTCAAAAATACATGGTTATTCTTTTTATTAACAAGACATGCCAATAATTCTGATACTCAGTTAAATGGTCACTTAATTGAAACTTAAATTTTCATGATATATGACAATTCATTCCCAGTCTGACTGAATTTGAACATTTTTTCCCTTGTTTAGCAGACAGTCTAAACTGTCTGAAGCTATTACATTTGAATTCTAAAATTGTTCTGATTTGTTAATTAGGGTGTAGATTGGTGGTGTGCAAATTCCCAGGTGTAAATGCAGAAGCAGTGTATGCACTAGCGATATGTGGAGGTCATTTCTGTCTGAGGAGGTTAGGAGTCTTATCATCTATCCACCCACCCCATAAAAGGAGGAGTGATGAGCTGTGTTGCTGCAGCACTCAGAGCTGTTCTAAGTGCAGGTCCGCATTGCAGCCCACTCCTGCAGTGAGGTCGCCAAATACACTCCAGAGTGATGCTGTAGTGATCAGACACACACACATGCACACCCATAGAAATGATATATAATTCACATCTTAACCATTGATCATTTGAAACTAAACCTGATTGTACAGTTTGTTGTTTAAATCCAAAGTGCTGGTGTTTAAACTAAAAGCATCAGGACATGGATGTACAGTTAATATACCTTTTCATCTTTCTTTCAGTTTTTCCCCTATGGCGATGCATCAAAGTTTGCCCAACATGCCTTTCGGACCTTTGACAGAAATGGAGATGGCACCATTGACTTCAGAGAGTTTATCTGTGCACTGTCCATTACATCACGAGGCAGTTTCGAACAGAAACTCAATTGGGCCTTCAACATGTATGACCTGGACGGAGATGGCAAGATCACACGAGTGGAAATGCTGGAGATTATTGAGGTAAATACAGTTGCTAACAGTATCTAACATACACTCCTGGGCAAAAAAGGGCCAAGCCCCTGCAAAAAAAGCTTTTAATCATTGGTCATGAAATTAGCAAGAATTAAACAAATAGATAAATTAACTTAGTATGGGATAGCTTTTCCCTTTGATTTCTTTAAATGTTTAAGCCTTGTGGGTAAACTTGCGAATAGCTGTTTTATTAAACGCACTCGCATGTGTTCGTTGAACATCCCATTCCTGCTTTAGTCCCTCTTTGCTGTTATTATAACCTCCACTCTTCTGGGAAGGCTTTTCATTTGTCCATTCAACCACAAGAGCATTAGTAAGGTCAGGCACTGGGGTGCAGTCGATGGTCCAGTTCATCCAAACGGTGTTCAATGGGGTTGAGGTCAGGTCTCTGTGCAGGACACTCAAAAGCTACACCTACAGTTTGCTAAGAAACCATGTCTTCATGGAGCTTGCTTTGTGCACAGAGGCATTGTCATACTGGAACATGTTTCGCCCTCTAAATTCCAGTGAAGTGAAAGTCAATCTAGACAAAGTAATGTAAATGCCTAGTAATGTGAAGATGAAAACGGCATGTCTTGAGTCCTAGCTGTACCATAAGAATTATTTTTTCTTCGCATACCCCAGCATGTTAGGAAGTTGGGGTTAGAGTGCAGGGTCAGCCATGATACAGCACCCCCACAGCAGACAGGGTTAAGGGCTTTGCTCAAGGACCCAACAGTGGCAGCCTGGCAGTGCTGGGTCTTGAATGTCCGACCTTCCGATCAGTAACCCAGAGCCTTAACCGTCAAGCCACCACTGCCCCATGTACGCCCATGTATCATGTGCAATCCTTATTTGTGACAGTGGTAGCTCAAGAGCTAAGGTTCTGTGCTATTTGTCTATAGGTTCTTTATTTAAATCCAACGACTGCCAGAGAGCAAGCGTCCTTATACATGGTCCTTAACTCTCAAACAGTATGCTAGTATGCAGTATGTTACTTAATTTTGGAAAGAAACATATGTCCTTTAGTTGTCTGGAGGAAGTCAATTTGTTATTATTCCTCCCAGCACACATTAATTAAGATGCTCAAGAACACTGTGTTTCCCAAGGGTACAATGCGAGGATAAATGTGAAGAAGAATTTGTAGTATTCCCATGTGACATGGAAGAGTTACTTTATAACTAACAGTGGTTAAAAATGTTTTTTAATTTTGTGGTAAGAAGAAGAAATTCTATCTTATGTCAGTTTATGAAGACTAAATTTAAAGATGTTACGTAAAAAAAACGCATTACATTAAAAAGATTTCGATATGGTGTATTTTCTTACCCTAGCACTTATAAAAGCAAATATTTAGCTTCTTTAAGGCTAAACATCACAGGCTTTTTGCCTGATTTTACTTTTATTGATTCTGCTTTAAGTTGTTACTTTTGCAGTAAATATCCATCTGTAACATCAACAAAATATAATTATGGAAATTGTCAGTTTCTGATATGAATATGTTAGGTTTGGTATAAATGCCTCAGGTAGAAACACCTGTGACCTCCGTAGTGATACAGGCTGATGGACCTGCAAGCAGCCCGAATTGTGTCTCTAACACAGAGCACAGTTGTTCCTGGTCCCTAACTGAGATATCCTCTGCAGGTAGCATTCCAATCAATGGAAAACATAGCAGTGCAGTGTGGTAGATAACTCATATAAATTCATATAAAAAGGGTATATAACTCATATAAATTCATATCAAAAGGGAAGTTGACTTGCTCAAAAGTCACCTTGGTGACTCAAAGGACAAGGTCATTCAAAATGAAACACATCTAGTCATCACAATATTCCTGCAAATTTGGGACCTAGGCTATATCAAAATGCTAATGCATACCACTTAATAACTTAATATTTTTAAATACTACATATCCATGATACTATCTTGCTAATTGTATTCATCGGCATACAGGCAGCGTTCAAGAAATATGTAGCAAATTATTCATCATTGTGCAACACGAATACCACACGCCAAACTTACACTTACACTGCTCGCCTTAGTAATTGTGACTTCTGAGCGCTTAGCGCGGGTGTGAGCATGGGTGTGACACGTGACGTGTGTGACCAGTTGTCATGGCAACATCAAGCCACTTAAAGACTTAATCTGTCTGAAACCGCTCAGTCGTTCACTCATTCACTATTCCCTATATAGTGAATGACATTTGAGTCCACTATATGGTTAAGAAGTGAATGAAAATGAGTGAGCGAATTCAGGCGCTGACGAACATACACTGGATTGTATTGTACACGTACAGAAATAAAAAGATACACAAATTGGCCATGACCAGTGAAAAGTGCAGGGGATGAATTTGTTTTATTGAAACATTGATTCTACACCTCTGGGAGTGAGGGTGTGTAAGAAAGTTCGAGGTCGGGATTTGAACTCAGGTCTCCAGTGTGTGAAGGTCAGATGCTCAGCCAAAGAGGAGGGCGCAGACAGGCAGCGTGAATAGTGGACCTGGAACACGAGGAGAGAAAACACGATGAGCAACACAGCTCATGTTTGTGGTCCGTTATTGTGAATGGTTTTCCTTGTCTGTGGCCTCCTCTGTGGCCGAAGAGTGGCTCAGGAACCGGGGGTTTATATACATCCTAGCCCTCATAGCGTAATTGTTCATATGAAAAACAGGGAAACAAAGGGAAATACACAGGCTCTTGGATGGATCATGTCACGTTTTTACCTGGGCTCACAGTAACAATGCTATTTGTTCTTGAAAAGTAGATGAGCAAATTCCAGAGGAAACCATGCTTGTAGTCTTCCATTTAATCATATAACCACGGTTACACACATTACTTAAAATCATTCAATCTTCTTAATAATTTGTGAACAGTGATTTAAAATACTTGCATGAATTTCACGACTGGTAATTTGAGAGTCAATTTGTTTCATAACACCCTCAAATGACTCTCAAATAACCGTTCATGAATTACTGGAGTTTGAACACTGATCTCAAGGACAATATAGCGAGAGACTAAATTTGTGAGCTGACTCGTGAAAGTGATTTATAATATAATTGTAAATCTTGAAAAACTACTTACTTCTAAATGATTTGTGGTCATTTTTGAATAACTATTATAAATACATTTTAATTTTGATTCATATGTTTTTTTTTGTTTATGTGAATAAAAAAAGGATGCAAATTCACCTGTTTTCTGTTTTCTGAAATGGGTCATAGTTTATAAAGTATTTGAGGGGAATAATGTCAATTTTCTAAAAAAAAAATGTTACATAGTATAAGAGCTTACATTGGATACGGATTATATGATGGTGTGAAGTAGCCAGGCTGGGAGAGTAAATGTTAGATTTGTCTTAAATGGTCAGGATATGGTGAATTGTGTAGCAATCATTAGCTTAATGAGGTTACATTAGTCAGATTACATATGACACTAGTCAGATAAAATATCTTGCACCACTGGGTTAAGCTGTTTTGTTGTCTTGTAAAATAAAGAAACTGTTAATTGTACCTGTCATACAGTAAAAGTATAATAAAGACTCGTTCTCCTCTCCCTCAACAGGCGATCTACAAAATGGTGGGCACTGTGATCATGATGAAGATGAACGAGGACGGCCTTACCCCTGAGCAGCGGGTCGACAAAATCTTCAGCAAGATGGATAAGAACAACGATGACCAGATCAGTTTGGATGAGTTCAAAGAGGCAGCAAAGAGTGACCCATCCATCGTATTACTGCTGCAGTGTGACCTGCAAAAATAAGCGCGAAAATAAGTGACTGCACCGAAGATCAGAGTTCCATTCAGTTTGCAGCTATTTCCACTGAAAAAATATTTGCTTGGAACACCTTTCAATAGATCTGCTTCCTGTGTTTGAAACACTTGTGCATTTCGACTTGTGCGCGTCTAAAATTTGTCGCTAAAATTTTAGGCATGCACGGACAGAAGTGCACACTTCCTCACACACACACGCACAATACAAGCTCTCACAAAAAAAACAAAACGCGCACACACACACACACACACACACACACACACAAGTAGAGTCCAAATAGATCAAATAAATACATAAAGTTGAAATAAGCTGCCAATATTTGAAGTGTGAGAAAATACTTTCCACACAGTCTCATTCACTTGTAACTTGCGCATCACTGATGTGCTCTACTGAATTAAAGCAACTATTTATTGTACAACATTACTGATGCTAGTGTACCATAATACTGTTTAATGTCAAACAAATCTGGTCCATTGGTAACCTTAACAGGTTCATATTTTTTCATTTATATATTGTCGAAGCAGATATTTACATTTACATTCATACAGAAAAGTGGAACTTTGAGTCTGTATAATTGGAATATAAGGAAGGCCTGTTTACTATGATATGCAAAGTCTGTGATGAGACAAGGGATGTATTTTATTATCATTTATTCATCAGTTTGAACTTGGTTTTGGCACCAAGATAATTATTGGCACTGCATGCAAAACGTATGCTGTGCAGTATTTGTTCACTGTGTAACAACTGAACATGGCTTAAAAAAATACAGATGAAAAGTTTTATTATAAAGTATCAAGTGTGCATATGAAATATTTACTGTGTATACTCTATACATAAAACATGTGTAGTATAATATGCTGGTCTAAAAAGAAATAATTACACCAATAACACTACTTCAATTACTCTTATGTGCACTATGGATCTATTTTAAGTCATTGGAATGACCTTAAGCAGTTTATTGTGCCATATGTATTGCATATGACTTAATTAAAGTCACATAAATCAAACATAAATCAATTAAAGAGATCTTCAGATCTTGTTTCAGTCGCATTCAATTTGACAGGAGATATGAGAGAAAATTATAGTAAAATGTAAATCTTTGCTCAAACTATGGTATTTATTGTCTACCCAGAAAGGTTTTAAATGTGTATTTTTTATTCTTAAGGGTTTAGAAAAATGCAGTTATAAAACAAACGAAAAAAACAAAACAAAAAAACCCCAATCAAATTAACGAATAGATTGTCAGTTACAAGTTCAGAAACATTTTCCAAATCTGCATTGTTTATTCCTCTCAGATTGTCAAACACATTTTTGATTTCATGTTAACATCATGTCTGTCATCAATGAAAGCTTTACACACTGTTTTACATTAATGTTTACTCGCTTACTTGCCACCAAATTTGTGCAATGAAAACTGTCTTCATTTTGGAAATGATTTTGTATATGTTGCATGTATATGTGCCCCGATGCCATGGCTGCACTACTTCCTGTGTTGTGATTTAAAACAAATAAAATAGTATATGGGACTTTTTCCCCCTCAATGCGTGAGTTTGATTGAGAACATAAGCATGAAGATATTTCATGCAGTATAATCAAGAACACATTTTAGTTGAAAATTAAAGGTACAGAATGTAACATTTTTGGAATATCTCCTTTTCTTGCTATAGTGAGATAGTAAAAAACAAACAAACAAACAAACAAAAAAAACGTCAGATTGCATGTCAGGATCTTGAGGTCTCTCTAAGAACTCACCTTCTGTCACTGCACAAACCTTTTGGGTAACTATGGACAACCAGCTGTTGCCAATGCCAATTTCTCCTTTAAAACATAATAAAGATTCATCCATCCAGAGGCCACTCAGGGGCTTCTTCAGTCCCTTGTCATTTCGAGACTGGACTACTGAAACTCACTCCTGGCACGTCTAACTCTGAGCACCATTCTCCCACACTACACGATTGCTATGCTCCCTCCTGGCTTCTTGTAGCTGCCTGCATCAGATTTAAAACCCTGAGGCAGATGACATCTAAAGTCCTACCGCTACGTGAAGTACTTACATTTGCACTTTGTTTAATAATAATAAAAAAACACTCTTAAACTGATAGCACTCAGTCTGTGATCTAGTGACCCAGGATATCTTTATTGATAGAGACTTCAAAGCACATCTGTAAGTCTTTCTGGATAAGGGCGTCTACCAAATTCTGTAAATGTAAATATGATTTATTATTATTATTATAATTATTTTAAACAACAATACACTCTGTGACCCCTGGAGAAAAGGCAAAGCAAGGTAAGGCAAGGCAAGATATCATGCTTTGAGAACCAAGGCCTAGCTTCAGTTCTGGTTTGGTATGTTGGTATACCTGACACATATACATGAAAGTGCCAAAAATGCATAGATATCTGGAAATTTATTCATGCACAATGCACTATACTGAATGGGGGCAATATACAAAAATGCTGAGATTTTAAAAACTGGGATTTGCTGAAATAACCTGAGATTGAGTGAGCATAATTACTTGAAACTTTTCAACATGGTGTGTATTGGTGCCATCTGGTGGTCAGGAGGATGTGTAGGTAGTAGCTTACTCTACCCTTAAAGGATGCAGCGGCAGGGTTTTGAGTTCCAGCTAACAAATCTGTGCCTTCCAGTGCTTTGAAAATGTTTTTAAACAGTCAGCAACAAAACAAAACAACAACAAAAAAACCAACAACAAACAACAACCCTACAGCCAAAACACTACACCATAAACAGTACCCCTACACCCAAAATCTTACATAGTAGACCCTGTAACCTACACCAAAAACGCTACAATCTACACAAAACACCCTAAACCCCAAACTAAACACTACACAGTGCACACAAAACACTACTCACTACACAGCATATCATACGCTGATCTGAAGATATACCTTGAAACCCTTTCAAAAGTGAGGAACAAGAATCTTATTAAAACTGTAAAAATTCTAAAGTTTTTCTAATTCATGCAACAGGTATCTCCAGGTTGTCCTACACGGACACACTCCCTCTCTCTCTCTCATTCACTTTCGCTCACACTTTCGCCCTCTTTCGCTCTCTCGTACACTTTCGCCCTCTCTCGCTCTCTCGCACACTTTCGCTCACACTTTCGCCCTCTCAGGCTCTCTTGCACACTTTCGCGCACACTTTCGCCCTCTCTCGCACACTTTCGCGCACACTTTCGCACACACTTTCGCCCTCTCTCGCTGTCTCGCACACTTTCGACTGTCGTTCTCTCTCTCCCCTTCGCTTCACTTTTGTCCAGTTTGGCGCTCCGTAGTTAGCGGCGTATGTACAGTGACCTTATAGAGCAGGGGAGGAAATGTGATTGGTACAGGTCCCAGCCGATTCAGACGCTTCAGTTACGGAGCTTCATTGGCCTGCTTAACCTTCTCGATACTGACAGTGAAAGATCACATGAGCAGATTTGTTACTTTGTTGTATTTTCACGGCTTGATATTTAACTTGGGCAGCGCGAGACAGCGTGAAAGCGTGTTTCTCACGCCAAATGAAACGTAAAATGACGCAGGATTTGAGATTTTAATAGCCTACTGTATAATTATAATAAAATAGGCCAAAAAAAGAATAATAACTATGACCTGTTTTGATTAAAAACTGGCAACGAGTCTTTTGGGAGATAAAAGTGTCAGTTTTTGGAAATAACTGAACATTTACACTCATGTGTACAATATGGACCAAATAAAAATCATAATATTCCCAGCGTATTCAATAACCTAATCAATCCGTCACGTGCACCGACGTGACGTCATCACGCATAGCTAACGTGCCCACGGACGACCGACGTCATCACGTTGTGTTAGTGTCAAAATTTCCCGGAAAGACACCACTCCGATTACATATAGAATTAGAGGAAACATAGATTGGATGAAAATTTGGATTTGTCTTCCGAGGCGGTCGTACACTTGTAGCTAACAGGTACATGTAACAGTAACATTACATTATTTGTTAATAGCCACGGGGGGCTTGTATTTCGGCTTGTTTGAGCACCTAGCTAAGCTAAGCTAATTTGGCTTCAGCCGCAAACATGATAGCGTCAAGCTACAACGCCAAGGAAGAAGACGGCCATCATCCCGGGGTCTCGGGAGCTACTGGAAACGCCGTCCGGAGTAAAAAACCAGACAACACGGCGTTCAAACAGCAGCGTTTACCGGCGTGGCAGCCTATCCTCACGGCCGGCACGGTGTTACCGGCCTTCTTCGTTATCGGGCTGATCTTCATCCCTATCGGTATCGGGCTGTACGTAACGTCCAACAACATCAAGGAGTTTGAGGTGAGGATGTGCAACGCTCTAACCTGTATTTTAAATACTACGTGAACTAACTCTGTTTTACACACACTTTCTGGGTTATTTTCTTCTTATCAGAAAAAAAATATTGAAAGCATTTCTCAAGGTACAAACTCTTATTATTCTTGAGTATTAAATTCTAATTTGGTCATTTTTATGTTTCTCTGTGACAATAATGCACAATGATTACTGTCCCAGTGGCAGCGGAGCACAAGAACAGCTGTCTTAGTGGCAGCGACGCACTAGTAAAACGGTCCCAGTGGCAGCGACGCGCTAGTAAAACGGCCCCAGTGGCAGCGACGCGCTAGTAAAACGGCCCCAGTGGCAGCGACGCGCTAGTAAAACGGCCCCAGTGGCAGCGGCGCGCTAGTAAAACGGCCCCAGTGGCAGCGGCGCGCTAGTAAAACGGCCCCAGTGGCAGCGACGCGCTAGTAAAACGGCCCCAGTGGCAGCGACGCACTAGTAAAACGGTCCCAGTGGCAGCGACGCACTAATAAAACGGCCCCAGTGGCGCGCGCGCTAGTAAACGGCGCCCCCCGTGGCAGCGGCGCGCTAGTAAAACGGCCCCAGTGGCAGCGACGCGCTAGTAAAACGGCCCCAGTGGCAGCGACGCGCTAGTAAAACGGCCCCAGTGGCAGCGACGCGCTAGTAAAACGGCCCCAGTGGCAGCGACGCGCTAGTAAAACGGCCCCAGTGGCAGCGACGCGCTAGTAAAACGGCCCCAGTGGCAGCGACGCGCTAGTAAAACGGCCCCAGTGGCAGCGACGCGCTAGTAAAACGGCCCCAGTGGCAGCGACGCGCTGAGTAAAACGCCCCAGTGGCAGCGACGGCGCTAGTAAAACGGCCCCAGTGGCAGCGAGCGGGCGTAAAACGGCCCCAGTGGCAGCGACGGCGCTAGTAAAACGGCCCCAGTGGCAGCGGCGCGCTAGTAAAACGGCCCCAGTGGCAGCGACGCGCTAGTAAAACGGCCCCAGTGGCAGCGACGCGCTAGTAAAACGGCCCCAGTGGCAGCGACGCGCTAATAAAACTGCCCAAGTGGCAGCGACGGGCTAGGAGAGCTTGTCCCACTGACAACTGGATTCGACAAGCTGTGCTCTTCGTCTGACACTAACTCGTAAGAGTTCTTAATGAATAATGTAGATCAGGATGTGTAAATGTGTCGAAGGTGGTGGGAAGCGGATGCGTTACATTTATATTTATGTGATCAATATGAAATTGAAAGAAGTTTGTCTGCTGGTGGTGGAGATAACGTGTCTCAACACGATACTTGTTGCAAAACTGCAGCACATCCAGTCGTGGGCTTGAAGAAAACACCGGTTCGACTTCTTTAAAACTTGTTTTATTCGCTCGTTCATGCAGGTTTAACTTCCTGAAAGCTGCATGCGGAAATATTCCTTTGCCATTGAACGATGAGCATGTAATAGAGTAAACTTTACAGAGGTCGAGCTGTAAAGTTTACAGTCATGAAAGTCTTCTCGTTGCAGTTTCTCTGTAACATGACAAGCTGTTTATTAAATTTTTAGTCTTATTAATTTGAAGAGGCAAGAATGCAATAGATCGTTGGTAAATTCACATCTGGTTATAGCTGTTATAACATCAGTGACTTGTTTCATAGAAATTAAATGGAGCTAGATCGAAGAAGCTGGACAAATAATGAAGAACTAACAGCAATACGGAGTTTGCTTTTTAAAGTGTTTGTGTAGTCATGCCTCAGTGCAGCTCCATATCTCTCCTCTCCTCTCTTTTTTTTTCTTCTTTCCTTTTTTTGTTAGATTGATTACACCGGGGCAGACGCCTCAAGTCCATGCTACAACTGCTCGCAGAGCAGCTGGAACAGCACGACACCATGTAGATGCTCACTGCCCTTCTCTCTTGAGCAGCCTTTTGAGGTAAACACACAGCTTGGCTTAATTTCTCCCACTTCAGTTTATATACATATAGTGTGTATGTGTTTGTGTGTGTATATATATATATATATATATATATATATATTAGATAGATATATATATATATATATATATATATATATATATATATATATATATATATATAGATATAGGTACTACAGGATGTATTTACACAAAGGATTTTCAACCCTTTTGAGGAACTAAAGATTTGCTGGACTTTCCTCAATGAGAACCGCACACTTCCTAGTTCCTGTTTTGCTTTAACGGCACACTGCCAGACCTGTGGTGCACGACTGCTTCGTTTCAACTTCCTCCTTCAGCTTTGTTGTGCCAATATGACGTTAACATTAAAGTAGATGTGCACTATCATAGCGTACAAACTACATCTACAAACTGTATGTTACTCACTTTGCATCCTCTTATTAAATTTTGTTAGATTCAAGAGTAGAAGCCCATTAAAACAGGGTTCTGGTGATTATGGGAATGAATAAGTGACCACTTAAGGACCATTGGAAACTCAATATAACGCTGAGCTTCATGTTGTACCGTGAGCATGTCAGCCATTTATTTAGGGGAAACAATCCATAAATGGTCTGCGTGTAGCGTTTTCATTCGATCTCCAGACACACGTAATCGAAACTGACCTTTCTTCCTTGTTAACAAATGTCCTTGGTTAGATTGTGTATGATTCAGCTGTGCTAATCATTTACAGCAGTGACTCTCAAAGTGGACGTTTATAAATGATTTTCTTAGAGTGGTGGAAATCACAACCCGTATTCGGATTTTGCCATCGCAGAAATGAGCGCGTAATCTAACAAGCTCCGCAATATTCGGAGGATCTTGCGATTTTATTTGTCAAAATTACAGCAGATTTGGGCCGTTTCACCTGCCCACAGATTTGACGCATGTTTCACGTGCGTCAAACATGAGTGCAGCTAAAAGGTCTCATTTACCAGCAAACATTGCTGCAAAACTATTTCGTGCGATTCTAGTAGTTTTCTGCAAAAAAAACACCCCACTCTATGCAAGTTGCATCGCATATTTGGGAAAAAAGCCACAGCAAAATCAAGCATCAAAGTAAAACTCCACGGAATCCTGTACGGACTGCGTTATTATCCACATTATTATATTTGAGGGTTCAAGCACCAATCAAGTAACTCAGCCCTAATGTGTTACATCAGTGGAAAGTTCAGGAATAGAAAGCTCTTAAAATGTTATTTGATAAATGTAAATGTTCATAAAATAAATCCATACTGAGGGGGTCCATGGAATTTAATTTAAGTTAAAGGGGTGCCTGGCTACGAAAGGTCTGAGAACTATTGAAGTACAAAACATCAGCAGCAGCCTTTTCACCTTAAACAGCCTCTGAATTCCGCATACGTCGCTGTGATAGTCAGGGTGGAATAAAAGAAAAAAGAAACCAAAATCAGAAATCTGTCACATTTCAGAAAGCATGGGTTCGATTTTTCATTTCACATTACCTCTACAACCATGTGCTTGTATTTTTGGACTGTATAATTCCAAAAGAAGGTACGCTCACGTTGTTTTGTTTTTTGTTTGTTTGTTTTTCTAATCCCCAGAGCAACGTTTTTATGTACTACGGCCTTTCAAACTTCTACCAAAACCACCGTCGCTATGTGAAATCCAGAGATGACAGCCAGCTGAACGGAGACGCCTCGTCCCTGAAGGTATGGATCCCACAGATCCGCAGAAGTACAGCCTCGTGCGAATGAGTCTCCATGCAGTAGACCTGTGTAGATTATGACGTATCGATGATTAATGTCTTCACTGTTCATGTTTTGCTATGACAGGAGCCGAGTAAAGAATGTGAGCCATATCGCATGATTGGAAACACACCCATTGCGCCTTGTGGTGCTATTGCTAACAGCATGTTTAACGGTAAGACAAAAACAGACTTTAGTACAGTCAAGGATTAATCGAAAGCCTGGGAGACGGTCAGCGAGCTTGATTGCATTTCCCTAATTTCCGCAGACACGCTGGAATTGATCTATCTCGATCCCAATGGAACCAGGAACATAATTCCACTGATAAAGACGGGCATCGCCTGGTGGACAGATAAGCATGTGAAATTCAGAAACCCTGGTGGCAGTGTTTCCAACCTCACCACTGTTTTTCAAGGTAAGATGCAAGAACACTTTCTGAGCTCTAGGAGCAGCTCGGAGAGCAGTTCAGCTGCAGGGTTTATAGTAATGTGCACATTCCAATGTTGCCGTTTCTTCGGCATTCTTAAGTTACTTAATTAATAATTAGTTAAACCAGTATTATTACGTAATAGTTTCTGTAGTTTAAGAGGAACAAAACACTTTTAGGTCTCTTATAGGAACATTAGCAACAAAAGGAGAAAAAAAGTAACTCCACTTTGATTTGGGTCCGAAGCCAGAACTTGATCGAAGCTATACTAAATGCTCACTTAAGTGTGAAGAGGCATCGGACATTCCTGTATACATGATGATATGCCTGAGTTGCCATTCCTAAGTACTGAGCCTACAGTACAGCTAAGCATCTGTTGGCACCCATAATTCCTTGCAGACAGAGCATGCGCATATATCTCCTTTCAGTGGATAGGAGCAAAAGATTCAGACGCCTTTCCACACTCTACCGTACTTCTTCTTCTTCTCTTAAGCAAGTCCTCTCTTTCAGGAACTGCGAAACCAGTCAACTGGCGTAAGCCTGTGTATGAGCTGGATTCGGACCCAGCAAACAACGGCTTCATTAACGAAGACTTCATCGTGTGGATGCGAACGGCCGCCCTGCCCACATTTAGGAAACTCTACCGTATCATCCAGAAGAAGAACAACAACATGACCCCAACACTTCCCAGAGGCAACTACACTCTGGAAGTCACTTACAGTATCCTCTCAGTTCAGATCTGAATCCCAGTTTCCTGGAGGTCTCTCGAAGTGCATTGATCATGTGGCTTTGTACAGCTAACTTCAAGTTAGCCTGCGTAGCTGAGAGTTTATTACTGATTGCTCTTTTTTTTTTTTTTTTTTTTTAAACCTAGAATTTTGCTCCTAACTAGTTAAGAGAAATGCTGCATTATAATGAATTGTAACTGAAGTCTAAATGCTTTTGTGAAATGCTGCTAAGCTCCCTAACCCTTCACTCAGATTATCCCGTGCGCAGCTTTGATGGCCAGAAGCGCATGATCCTCAGCACCATCTCGTGGATGGGAGGGAAGAACCCGTTCCTGGGCATCGCCTACATCACCGTGGGCTCAGTCTGCTTCTTCCTCGGAGTCGTCCTGCTCTTCATCCACCACAAATACGGGAACCGCAACAACAGCTCTGACATTCCCAACTAACCTCGTGCAATCACCTGCATGCCGTCTGCATGATGACCAACCGCTTATCATCTGAGCTTTGTGTGTGTGTGTGTGTGTGTGTGTGTGTGTGTACGTGTACTGTGTGTATATAGGAGTATCTTGCTTGGAGCACAGCACTGCAGAGCATTATGTTTAAGACAGTTGTTTGATTTTATATACATGTACTGTATGTATTTTTAAAGAGGTTAACGGTGTTCTGTTTTAAGTCATTATTATTATTATTATTATTATTATTATTATTATTATTATTTTATTATTATTATTTAATCAGTATTTCTGTATTTTAGTATGGCTCATGGGCTTGTATAATTTTAAAGTGTATATATTTGAACAGGCCATGATAAGTGTGACTTTGCAAAAACATTTACTTGATTAAATTGAATTAATGTATATAAGCTAGAACTGTCAGAGCTGAATCCTTTCCCAAGTCTTGTTGCCTAAAGAAATTGGCACAGGGGACACGATCCAGTAGGTCAACATCTTTAACAGCTGTAGATCAACCAAACAGGGCCTTACAGCTCCAGTGCGAAATGCATCGACTTGGCTGACAGACTAACATTTAAATGGATGTAATTAATACCAAACTGAAGTTTATATAGTGTAAAGTTCCTTGGGATCAAAAGTAATTCCGCCTATGTAGTTTATAGAGTGCCATGACCTGACTCAGTTATTTCTTGACCTGAGTGTTTTATTTAAATGCATTCCTTGTTAGTGTTTATTAAAAATTATTTTTTATTATTGTTATTTTTTTTCTTTGGTTTTATATGGTTTTGAAGATTTTGAGTGTCACAGGTTGTCTTGTTCATGTCCAGCTCTTTGCACTTTAGGCTTGGCACAGCTTTTATGTCGTTCGTTTTGGTCACTGTTCTGGATGTGTTTCCAGAGAAATAAAATTAGATGGAAACAAACATTTCAGCGTATTGTTTCAGTTTCTCATAGCGAGGTCTTCTTTAACGTGCGTAAAGGAAAGCGCCACAATGAAACACGTTAAACGTGTTTGTACTGATAGTCAAGATGTACGTAGTGGGTCTGGTGCTAACTTATTGGCTGGCGTTGTGTTTGAGTTATTCCTGTGAGAAGTTAGCGGACTTGTGCTGCACTCACGTCACTTGGTGATGTTGCTAGAGCAATTACAATGTAGTTTAGTATGAGAAAACAATTCTGTGGTCTCAAACATGAGGCAACGGTCAGACGAAGATTGATGTCAATCAGTAGAGCTGTTGAGTTACACATGCTACTCCTGAGATACTAGGGAACCTGACCCATTCTGCTCTCTGGACCTGCCTCTGGGGGGATGGCACACGTTTCTCACTTACTCATCTAAGATATGATCTACTGCCCACCCGTCTTGCCGTAATAGCATTATAAAATACTTTCACAATAGTTTGACTGAAAATGATTCAAATAAGATGCTAGTAATATGTGGAACATAACATTTGATCTCCTAAAACCAGATCTGTTTATCAATATACAAGTTGTTCAGGCTGAATAATGCATTTCAACCATCAACTTTAGTGAACTGTAAGCTGGTGTTTCTGCTAGTTGTTATCTAACTAATTGGCTAACTCTTGGTCAAAGGTAGTTGTTATGTAAAGGTTAGTTATAAATGAGATGATGTATGGATAATAAGCATTACAAAATTATGATACAGTGTTAAGATTTCCTGCTTTTAGTAGGACTTTGGAGTACATTTAAAGTTTATTTTGAGGAGAAATGACTTCACTTTGACAGTTCTGCAGCTACATATGACTAAAAACTCGAGGTAGGCTACTTGATCGACAAGAATGCAGTATGTATGGTGCCCTTGTTGGCCGCCAGGGGGCCCTCCCCTGGCGGCCAACAAGGGCACCATACATACTGCATTCTTGTCGATCAAGTACAATTTGGTCTGAGCCACCAAGCCCATCCCTCCCACTAGTATGTTTTCTCTTTCTCAATCACACACACACACACACATACACACACACACACACACACACAAAATCAATTCCTAATGTAATGTAAAGCTGTAATATGTAATTATTAATTAAAAAAAGGGGGGATATATCCAGAAGTCTGTATTTTTTATGTGTTTTAAAGACATGCTGGAAAAGGGGGGGCCTCGGTCAAGTGTTAATGTCATTTGGGGGCCTTGCCCTGGAAAAGTTTGGGAACCCCTGGTGCAGCATATTACTCGTTTTAAAACATAACCATTAAAAATAATACTGCAGTACCACGCCAGAACAGCAGATGGCTGTAATTTACTGAATGTGCCACATTCAATACACCGGTTCAATCCGAAATAGCTCGGGTTGAGACTTGTATTGCACTAACTAGGTTACAGAAGGGGCGTCTTTCATGGTGCATGTAGTGCTCTTAAACAGGGAGCGAGAAGGCGTTTGGGATTGAACCCCTATTTCCGTCTCAGTGTCCTTGGCTGGAGCGACTAAGCGAGCGAAGGAGAGAATGTATCGACACGTTGCGGTGAGTTCATTACGAAAGTAATATTTCTAAGCTGTGGAAGCGTTAATCAGGATGTAGACTAGGACTTGTAGAAGCGACATGTTTCCGAGCTACTCTAAGTGAGTTTATTTCACTAGGGAACATATTAGCTAGCTCACTAGCTTGGCCTTGAAGGACAGGATGAACCCGCGGTGTAGTGCATGATTGGGTTCGAAGGAAACAGGAAGTATTAAGAAATATAAATCAGTTCAACAAGGAAACTGAAATCGTTGTAGTCACGTTACATTTAGAATTTATTAAGTTAATAACGCTTTAATTGTGTAAACGTGTATCATCCATGTTTGGGCAGGTGTTTATAATATGTGTAGCATTGTAACTGTCTAGCCATTATAAGTCAATGAGCTGTATACAATCCTCAATGATTGAGAGTAACATGAGGGCCAGAGGGCTTAACCCTGTCAGAAAGACGGGAATAATAAAAACCAAAAACTGGTTCTTGGGAGCTGAAGAAGAAGATGAAGTAGAAGTAGAAGAACAAGTTGTAATAGTAGAACATGAAGTTGTAGATGTTGTTGTAGTAGTAGTAGTAGTTGTTGTTGTAAAAGATGATGAAATAGAAGAAGATGAAGTAGAAAAAGGTGATGATGAAGTAGTATTAGATGAAAATGAAGTAGAAGCTGAAGATGAAGATGAAGTAGTAAAAGAAGAAGATGAAGTAGATGTAGTAGTAGAAGATGATGAAATGGAAGAAGATGAAGTAGAAAAAGGTGATGTAGTATTAGATGAAAATGAAGTCGAAGCTGAAGATCATGAAGTAGAAGAAGATAAAGAAGAAGATGAAGGAGAAGGGAGAGAAGCTCCATTAAGTTAAAAAGTTTATGGTTCCTCTTTTTAGTACTGATGGGTAATCTAGCTGCAGCAATTTGAATGAACAAAAATGGAGCAAGGAAATACAGCAATCTAAACAGGACCTGGCCCTAGAGTTCCTCCTGTCCTGTAGGTTTTAGTATTTAAAACTAGTAACTAATGGACTGATGAGCGTTCCTTCCTGATCTGAGGTGTGTTAGAGCAGAGAAATCTGAAATGTACAGGACCGGTGGTCCTCCAGGACCAGTGATGGCAAGCTGTGCTTTAGGAGAAATGAAATGAGTAATGCTGGCCTCGTCTCAGCAGCAGTTGTCATCTCTTTACAAATAAAAGTTAAATAGAAGGGTTGTGTCTCAAATCACATACTTCATGCTTCACGCTTCATGGTATAACTGCAGACCTTTTGGAGCCGAGGAGCTCTGTAACTAGTGCTGGGTGATATATCACTGATATATCGATATAATATTCATATTGTGATAAATGGTTTTCTGAGATATCATTGGTATGGTGATGTCTTTAAAAAAAAAAGTTTTTAATCATTACAAATGAAATTGTAGTGGATGGATGCCTGTTGATTTGATGTCATTTTTTAAAAACTTAATCTTCTTTGTTAAATTCAGTTGAAGGTTTGTTTGGTTTTTTGTTTATTGTACTGTTCTACAGACAGTTTGTTAGGTAGATTATATCGTGATATGCATCGTGTATCGTGTTTTCTCACCCAGCCCTACCTTTAACTGTAAAACCAATTCCACTGGCACTCTCAGCACTGATTCATTTCATCCAGACAATCATATTTTTTTCTGCTTTACACTAATAGGACATTCAGTTTGTATCAAAACTGCCAATTTGTTCAAGTTGGAAGAAATTAATAATAAATATAATAACCGTAATCGTTCATTAAAAAAAAAAAAAGCTTTGAGGACCCATGGGCTATGCTCTCAGAACCATGGGTGTAGAAGATTACTGACGTTATTGTCACATATACAAGTACAGGACGGTGAAATAATTTTCTTCATGTACTGCATTCACACAGAGAAATACAAATGTACAGTAACATAACCTAGGACTGCATTTGCCAATCAAATTGTGGTGGGATGCACCATCATGTACTATAGAAGGGAAAGGTAGAGCCTTGTAGAGAGATAAATGAATGAATGAATGAAATGAGTATGACCTCATGGGTATATAGCAACTAAAATTAAAAAAAAAAAAAACAGAGGCAAGGATGGATGGCGGTGGATCCGGAGCCTATACTGGGACCACTGTGTGTGAGGCGGGAATACGCCCTGGATGGGATGGCAGTCCATCACAGTGCATCATCCACACACACCTTCACGCTTGGAAGGGGGGCAATTTCAGCCTAGCCAATCAGCTCATTTTACTGCATGTCTTAGGGAGGTGGGAGGAAGCTAGAGAACTTTGAGAAAATCAAGACATGAGAATATCAATAACAGAAACACTACACAGACAGTAATCTGAGCTCAGCCGACCAGGAAGCGTTACCTGTTGCACCACAGTGCCGCCATATTTCTAAATGTACAATCTAATCTTGTTTACACTGAATCAGCCGGAATAAGCCTGCTCCTGAGAACGTTTGAGCGTATTTACTTGTAACCGCTAGTTCAAATGTTTATTCTGTGTGTTTCCAGGCACTTCAGCAGCTGTCCCGGCGGACGCTAACTAGCACCGCTCGCAGGCAGGTGGAGAATAAAGTGCCCCAGAAGCAAAAGCTGTTCCAGGTGAGTAGATCAGATTATTCCGTCCTAATGGATAATATGAATTGGGGGGGTCTGTACTTTCACAATGCACATTTCACTCTGTTGTGTCTGTTTTTTTTCTTTATGTTGAACAGCTTTCTTTTATCTCTGGAGGTCTTTGAGAACTCCCTAGGACTGACCGGCACAGTGGCCACGCCCTGTTCGGTCACCATCCTTTCCCTTTTCCTTACACGCACTGATGTGACTTTGTGAAGCTGTTAGTGCACTGTATGAAATGAATACCACTTTACGATGCTGATGTTAATGTTGCCCCAGAACTAAGAACCTATGCATGCTGCTTAGAGTTACAGTTAACATGACCTGCAAGTCTCTTACCTTTTTAAAATCCGTTAATAATACAGACGTGGCTTCTTTAGATGCAACACTTTTTTCACCTTTTTTTTTGAAACTAATATAGTCTACCTGTTCGTGAGAAAGAATGTGTGTGCGTCACTGGTTGTTCGATTATAATCATCACTCGACCCTACTACAAGTTTACTAAAATGAACTAAAAGTCACCTTTCCTTCTCTTCATTAATGTTCACCCATTTACACAGAAGCGTTAAACCTCAGTTTCACTGCAGAGTAGGCGTAGATGTTTTTACAAAGGAGATATATGATCATAAAGCATTACTACACCATGTAAGGGATAAAACACAACATGGTGTGCTGTTGATGATGATTATTATTAGGTTGATTTAATATCCATGAAGCGGATTCACTTGCCATCCCAAAGATGATTTTTTTTTTTCCTTCTCCAAAAGCTACCTGTCCTGAAGTGTTTTATTTCTCTTTCATCACAGCATTGTGCCAACAATGACACGGTTATTTATTACAGAATGCCACATCGTACTTTTTAACCGTTTATAGGTACAATTAATATTGCCGAAAGCCCGTGAAACAAATTAGTTCCTGTTATGACTTGCATTATAGCAGCTATAAACATTCATCACGGGGGGCCTCACAACCGAGCTGCTTTTCTAGAAAATTAACACTTTCTGAGCGATCAGATTTGAGAATTCAACTGTTTTGCAGTATAAATGATAATATTTTCTTGTCTTGTATGCTATATGAGCTATAACTGTATACATATAAACCTCAAACAGAGAGTACGGCATCTCCAGGAGCCCAAAACACACTGAGAACTAAGAGCGTCATCCCACTCCCATCCATTCTGTCAAGCTGTAAATGGACATCATTAAAGCGTATATCTGATCAGTAATTTAGCAACAAGTGTGTTTTTAGAAGTCTGTGTACGTGTGTGTCTGTGTTTGCTCACTTCACACTCAGGATGTTGCACTCGAAACATGTCCAACAGATAAGTATATCCTAGCTGAACAAGGCTCTAATACACTAACCTGCGTATGGTGTTCCGATTGAGCCTAAGCGTGACATTTTAATATAGTACATTTACAAAAAGTAGCAGCATGCAGGCTTTTACACACTGCATAGTTCTTTAATTCATGCTTGTAGTCTGGAGAGTACACTTTGTCTTGACTATTGGGCTTTTATTCTGGGTGTAGCTGTGATTTATAATAGGCAATTGAATCATCCCGATTTCTTTTGATTAGCCTTTTTTGTTTTGTTTTAAACTGCTGTCTTCCACTTTTACACAGCAATAAAGTGATGCAAATTATTTAGTGTATAGTTTTTTGATTGCTAGACGCATTAACATTCTCTAGATGATCAAAATCACTAGTGGCGCTTATTTCTTGTAAAATCTTAAATGTCCACCCGCAATGTGTCACTAAAGTCATCAGCTCACTAGTGAGTTATTTATTTATTTATTTATTTATTTAGTTTTTGGTTGGGAATTTTCTCAGGGGTGAAAGGATGAAAAGAAAATCACAGGATAGAAAGAACATATTTAAATAATCCATGAATAAGTATAGACTAATTTATTGATTAGTGATTATTGAGCTACTTGACAGTGTGACATATATTTAAAGAGATTACATGATTCATACTAATCTGCTCTTATTTTGGTGTCTCTTAGGAGAATAATGGCATACCAGTTCATTTGAAGGGTGGAGCAGGTGATGCCATCCTGTACCGCACCACAATGGGCCTCACCATCTTGGGTATGTTGATGGAAAATTAGCTTTATGAAATCCACCAAGCAATACGCCTCCTGAGTAGGGGTTACATGGCTATTCATTTTTAACTAGTTAACTAATAATTCAAAAAAGTAGTAGACTAGTCATCTATTTGATCATTAAAGCACATGATTCAGGAATTATCACTATGTAGCCTGCTTCAGTTGCGTTATTAAATGCTAAACAACAGCAAAGAACAATTAACCCAATAAAGAAAAAACACACTTCAATTAGCAACCACACACTTTACTGTCTTTACTGTCTCTTTTATCCACCACCCTGACCAGTGAACATCACATATCAACAACTAGTGAACATATTATCAATTAGTTTGTCGGTCTACTATAGAGTACAAAGACATATCTTTCTGACAGTATGTTTATATATATATATATATATATATATATATATATATAATTTTATATATATATATAATTTTATATATATAATTATATAATCTCCCCAATGGGGATCAATAAAGGTACATCTTATGTTATATTTTGCTGTACTATTTGTAGTCTAACATTGTGTTTTGTTTTCTAGGAACCGTCTTTGTAATATATGAGCTGGTCAAGGCATCGCTCCCTCACAAATAGGAATAAAAACTCCTGGAATTATTTCTGCCAAAATGGCCTTGTACATGTTTTAAGGAGTTTAAATGCTGTATATTTATTCACTTTCGTAATGGGACCAATCTACATGTATGCAGTTGTGGACAATAAAATCTACTTCCCATGACTTCTGCCTCTCTTTGAAATGCTTTCTACTCTGTTAATAATCAGTAAAGCATACTGCATAATTTTCTTCTCTTTGCTTAAACAACACTCCACCTTATATGTAAACCCAGTATTACATTCTCAGTTCCTAGGAAATTTAGTGTTTTCCAGCTACCAGTTTCAGCAGAGAAATTGCCAAAAATATTAAAAAATATATGTTTAATTACTTTGACACTTGACAACTTGCAAACCCTTGAAATTAATTTTTTATCATGCACTGGCCAACAGTACACATAGCTGCCCAGAATGAAGTAAGGGAATATAATCTGGGATAACCGCTTAATGAGAAAACTCACATTACTTTGCTGAATTTTATACATTTTTTCCCTATATCTGAAGTAAAGGCAGAAAAAAGGGAATATGGTGGAGAAAATATTCCAAAACATTAACTTTATTCTTCTTTAACCATTTTTGATTGATCAATTTGTGTGCTCAGGGTCATGGTCTTGTTTCATGACCCACTTTCTCTTGAGATTCAGTTCTTGAACAGAAGGGCAGACATGTTCTTTTTTGAGAGCAGTGGTTTTCTCCTTGCAACCCTGCCATACACACCACTGATGTTCAGTGTTCTCCTGATGGTGGACTCCCAAACAGCCAATTTGAGAGAGGCCTTTAGTTGCTTAGAAGTTACCTTGGGTTCCTTTGTAACCTTGTGGACTATTACATGTCTTGCTCTTGAAGTGATCTTTGTTGCTCAACCACTCTTGGGGAGGGGAGCAATGATCTTGAATTTCCTCCATCTGCCTGACTGTGGATTGGTTCAAACTCTTTAGCGATGGTTTTGTAACCTTTTCCGGCCTAATGAGCATCAACAACTCCTCAAAAATCCCATTGCTCCTGAAATTATACACTTCCACAAACAAGATCAGACATTGATAGATCCCTGTTCTTTACATAAAACAGGATGCTCAGTTACACCTGATTGTCATCTCATTAATTGAAAACACCCGACTCCACTATGTAATATTGGATCATTTTCCTCAATAAATAAATGGCCAAGTATAATATTTTCGGCTCATTCGTTTAACTGGGTTCTCTTTGTCTACGTTTAGGACTTGTGTCAAAATCTGATGATGTTTTATGTCATGGGACTGCTCTTGATGTACAAAACAGAAAATGTGGTTCTGGGTCAAAGTAATAGAGCAGATCATATATCAAGTTCTCTGTGAAATCGAGTAAACAAGTATCAACAACCAGTATGTTGTTTCTTGTCCTTATATGTCTCAACTGAACTGCAAACATGGTCTGTAGCTCATGGAAGCTAAGAGAAAAGGAAAAAGAACAATGAGTTTTTGTGCTGTCCTGAGCACTTGAGTTTTGAAGAGAAACAACAGCTGAACTGCCGCCTACTCTGTGGCATTTATTCCACAAGGTGTTGGAAACTTTCCTTTATAATTCTGGCCATGACCAATAACTATGTCATGGTCACTGAGCTTGGGTTTCACTCCTGTCAGTCAAGAACAGAAATCTGAGGCCACAGTGGGTCCAGCCTAAGAGAAACTGGACAGTTGAAGAAAAAAACCGTCATGTAGTCTGATAAATCTCGATTTCTGCTGCAGCAGGCAGCCGGTTGTGCCAACAGCGTGAATCATGGACCCAGTTAACAGTTCAGGCTGGTGATGTTGGTGTAATAGTGTGGGGATTGTATTCTTGGCACACGCACTTAACGAGTATTGTTATCCCTTTATGAGCATATACCTGCTTCTTCCATCATGGCAATGAGCCATGACACAAAGTCACAATGGTCTCTCCAGTCACAAGAATCCAATCATGTGGTAGAATGAGAGGTCTGTGCTGAAAAATCTGCAGCAATTATGTTAAGCAATAATATCAACATGGACCATTTTACATGTATTTCCACGAAACCACATTAAAGAGCATAATAATATTACTACACAGAAGTACAAATAGCAAAGATTATTATATCTTGAGATCAGAATAACTCTGGAGCCACTATTGGGAAAATTTAATTATTAGATAATATTATTTAAAAAAAAAAAGTCACTTGCAAAAAGAAAAGCATTTGAGGCATATAAATGAGAATTTTCATTATTATGACTTTTCTCAGTTTTATTACTTACTTTTAGTCTGTAGGTCAATTATGAGATACTAAGTCGTAATTTAAAGGGACGTTCTTGTTATTACACCTTAGTAATTTGTTTATTTAGAAACATGCATGCAGTAATCTAATTAGGCCAATAGCCTAAATAAACACATTACCTGTTTATTATAATAACTGCATACCATGCAAAGCTGAAAAATAATAAAACTAATAAAAAGATACTTCCTACTCCACAAAGTCCTGCATTCACAAAAGCACAAACACTTAAGAGTTTAGGACAAATCATGAAATAATAATAATTTGGCTGATAGTGGTTCCATTGAGTAATATTCATTAAAAAAGCAGCAACAACAACAAAAAAAGCATGTTGTTTTGAATGGTATATATAGATAATGTGTCAAAGAGGATTTTGTAATTTTATAGTGCAGAACTATTGAACTAGCCTGATAATTAGCAGTCAGCGGTGACATATGTACATAAATCAACACATTTAGCTAAAGACTGACAAAGAGCAGAGAAACACTAAACACATTTACATCTAGCTATATGTCACAGGTAACATGCCAAACCTATGCTCTGTTTTATTGCACAATCATATGAATATTACATTTGTAAACTTGCTGCTCAGGGTGATTTCTTGTTGTTGAAAATGCTCCAGGTCTCTTGTTCTCTTGGCAAATGAGACCAAACTACAGACAGGTGACATTTTTAAGAGACTTTTAAGAGTCAGTGGGTATAAAAATGTCTTCAAGTGCACTAAATGTTGAATATACAATCATTTGGGCTTCAGAACATTACAGGACAGCGATCACTAGAAGTGGGAAGATCGCCATGGAGGCCATTTTGTGAATCCAATTGATTAATGAACATTTTAAGTGTGTTGCTAATTAGCTATTGTATGACAGTTAAATAATAAAAAAGATGCTCAAAACGCACATAAGGTTGAATTCCAAATGCTTTTACACTACCTAGATTAGTGCATTTTATAGGATAGGGAATACAGTATGAACTACACGCTTTATAACGCATATCTAATACGTACTCTATTTAATAAAGAGTCATTGAGGCGTGGTTCACGGTACGGTCGCTAGGGGGCGACGTCCACAAATAAATATAAACCAGTATAACGTTACACAGTTTCCAGCGCTAAAGACAAGAAAGGCAACAACAGATCCAGATATAACTGACTGTTTATACACCTGAAATTACAGTCCTTTCCCCCAAATACACTACTGATATGGGGATTTTTAAAGAAAGTAATATTTATATATCTTCCACAAGCACCTGAAGTCAAGAATATTATTTTAAATAGGTAGCCTATCCTGGTAAAATAAAGTAATAAACTTTATGATCATAAATGTTCTATTTATTTGTCTATTTGTTTGTGTGCTTGCTTAATGCTACTTATTTATTAGTTCATTGCCACAAGATATGTACCAACACCACCTAAAATAAGC
>CM022779.1:8601833-8661833 GCA_012411365.1 Ameiurus melas
CCATATGCTAGAAAGAAGTTTTTTTTATATATATTATTATAGATGATGGCAGTGATTAGGAGGAGTCAGTTGATCAACGAGAAGGCTCTATTAAAGATCATGATCTCAATCTCTCTTAATATATAGGCAAAAACATAGCTGCATGATCAATGCTGAGAAGAGAAATGACCTGTGCATAGAAAAATATGAGATATACTGTCTCTAACTGTATTTCTTGAAGTACGAACATGTTAGGTCTATATAATAAACTGGAACTCAGTTTACTGTAATGAAAAAGAATACCATTCTTGCCTCAGTTAGTGTTTTGATCATGGTGGTGGAAAGCACTGCCTACAACATCACTCCAGTATCTCCCATAGGTGTTCAATTGGTTTGAGATCTGAGGACGTGTAAAGGCCATAGCATACAATATGAGTTACAGCCTGTGCTATGCATGGGGGTGGAGTCATCCTGGAAGAGACCACTCCCATCAGCATAGAAATGTTTAATCAAAGGATAAAGGTGATCAGTCAGAAGAACTGGATTGCAGAAGTATTGATTTGCAATGAGACTTCCATCAAAAGGAACATTTGGACCCAACCATGCTAGCAAATTAAACACCATCAGAGCATCTGCACTTGTGTTGATTCACTCATTTATTCAGATTTTTACTTTAATTTGTTACCTGTCTATAAATATACTCATATATTAAATATTCTAAAATAATAAGCTAGACAGTACATATGATGTGCCATAGAGAAGTGCGACTGTGTTAATGACCAGCAAAAAGTTAGGATTGGGTCGGACCCAAATGGGACCAGAAATGGAAGCCATCATCAAAGTTGAATTGGTCAACCAGGTTGGTGGATCTTATTTTTAACGTCCCTACCCTGGTCAAGCTTTGGCTCTGGTCACTGCCTGATCAGAGCTATTGCTTCACAAAATATTTTATTGGGATATCCTTAACATACACAAATCTCCCACGCTTTTTCAACTGCCAAATGTACCTCATACAGATCACCTGCATCATACATCACACATTCAAGGATATCACTTTAAAATATTTCTCAATATATTCTCTCCGTGTAGTTCGTCTTGTACATGGAAGTTTCAAGTTGTAGCATACAACTTTTCATGTACATGTGCATTGGGCAGGTGTGATATCAGTCTGCCCAATGTGACCAACCCGATGTTTCTTTTTGTTGTTTGTTTCTGTTTGTTTCATTTGTCCTATTTCAGTTTTGTGCAAATCACCTCATGTGCATCCTCATTTAAGTTACTCTAATGTCGAAAAGAATGTACACAAGCGTCACCACTGACACTGTGTATTCTTTTAAGAGGTTTGCAATGGATTGTCATTCTAGTCAAGTCTGTATGCAGTGTAGAATCAAATGTGTGTGTTTTTTTTAACATATGCACTGTGATATGACATTGTTCCATTGTACAATCAACATTCAAAATAAATTTCTTTGGACAAAGTTCTGCAGCAGTTCACCACAGTGAGTCCAGCTGTGTTGGACTGACTGCTGTGACCGCATGTTAAAAAATCTGGCACTCTAACGGTCTCTGTGGATCACTTGTTTTTTTGCTGTGTGTTTTTGCTTGAGTAGTCTGCAGCCTTTCGGCCAGACTGCTCAAACAGATGTCATTTTAATCTAAAATGGCGTTATCTCTTGTTGTTGTTGTTGTTGTTGTTGTTGTTTTTTCTTGTGTTGCCGTCACTCCTCCTTCCCCAACAATGAACGTGCTAACTTCAGACATGAAGTGTTGATCGTTGGGGTCCCGTCCGTGCACTTGCTATGTGTTCCTTTAAATTATACAATTAGATAGGAAATCGCTTTTGGCATTCACTTGATCTACTTCTTCTTTTTGCAGTGATGCCACCATCGGATTTGAGATTTAAAATTTTAAATGAGCACACAGTAGAAATGACATGGAAATTGCCCCGAACAAGAATAGAGGGCTTCAGAATACATGTGTCATCAGGTCCAGGTGGGTAGTCTCATTATAGGCCCATTATATTTTGCTTCCTTTTGAACAACTCTTAGAATTTCAGGCAATGCAGATTAATAAATAAATGGTAACAGTGATAAAAAAATTCTATGCTAGTTACTGTAAAGTTGTGAGTTCAAGTCCCAAGGCTACTAGAAAGCTGTTGGGCACTTAAACAAGACCCTAACTCTCAGATCTTCTCTCAGACTGTATTGAACGTCACTGTCTACCAAAATCAGAACAATACATGGAATGTATAATGGACAGTAAATCACCTAGTAGAACATAAAGGAAAGCAAGCTTGTATATTAATAGTAGTTTATTGTATACAAATGAAATGGCATGCCATCCAAGTTTGCAATTAGCACAATTTTTTATATGTTGTTTGTTCTGCTTTCCTCGCTGTAGATGAGCTTGTTAGAGAATTTAAACTTCCTGCCTCTGCGAAAAAGACCTCCATCAGAGACTTAACCACTGATGTAGATTATGAAGTAACAATATCTTCATTTACTGGATCACAAGAGAGTATACCCCTCTCTGGACAGATAACAAGTAAGACATGTGCTGTTCAACCATGTTGGGTTAATTGGGTTGGGTCCTTTATGTTACTTTAGAGGAATAATTTTATTTTTTCCCTGTAGTTCAATCGAGCGGGTCTGAAGGAGGTCCCAGAAGACCACAGGTTTCAGATTCAATCAGTAAGTAAACCTCACTCCCTGTTTCTCACTCATTCATTATCTCTCAATCCCTTGGCGTTTTTGTTCACTGTGTGCTCTGTGTGTGCTCTATTTTTTCACAAATGCCCCATTGTGTTTTACTTTATGAGTCCAGACATCATTTAGCTTGTTACTCCAGCATGAAAAAAGTGAGGCAGTCATTGTGTGAGTCAGTGGGTGCGTATTTCTGTGCAGCTGTACGTGGCCCCTCATGCCCAACCTGATTAAAACAAGGCCCTAAAAACGCTGAGAGAAGTGGAAAGCATTACAGCGGCTCACTTTACAAGAACCTCGTGGCCTCCTCCGCCTTCGGCAGAACACTAATGACTTTTTCTGCTTTAAGCATGGGTGAAGGAGCTCCCTCACCAGCTGATCAGGCAGTTTACTGTAGCTCAGAAGCAAACTGATTAAATGCTGAAGGATCTTCAAAATATGTTTGATGCAATTTGGTGGATTAGTTGGCAGTGAATTCAGCGAATTTCAGGAATAATTAGTCTTTTACTTAATTACTGCATTGCATGAAAGTGACATGTGCACATTTGTTATCTGAGTGCTGTACTGCTTGAAATACAAACAAAGAAAGTAATGGATTTCCTGTAGTAGCCACACAATTGGTGCATTGTAGGCCTGAAATGCTTTTATTTGCTCATCATTAGGAAATAATGGCAAATGCGGTACCTTTATAGGGACACCTTTCAAACACCTTTTCCAATTGTTATTGTTAAATATAGCCAGTATAAGTTCGGTATTAAGTTTCAACCAATATTCACAGGCCTCTATTAGCATCAAATTCCCCAAATAACATGAACGAACTGTATCACATTTATCAAGTCTGTCTGAGTTGGTACAGTATCTTCTGTCTGATCCTATAAACTGCTCCCTTGCCTTTTTGTTCACCAGAATGCTCACCCAGTGCAGTTGCAGATCTGGTCTTCCTGGTTGACGGTTCCTGGACTGTGGGGCAGGAGAATTTCAAATATGTCCGCAGCTTCATGTCAGCCATGGCCGGAGCTTTTGACATTGGAGAGGACAAGAGCAGAGTGGCAGTGGTTCAGTATAGCACGAATGCAAGAACTGAGTTCACTCTAAACCAGTATCTAAGACGCCCTGAGCTGCTCCGCGCCATCAACAACCTGCAATACAAAGGAGGAGACATCATGACAGGTGTTTAGGATAAACAAATTACACAACACAACACAGCACATACTCATAGTTATGCATGTGAGCTTCAATTACAGTCTGAATAGCTGCTAGGTTCATGAACTTGAAGGTTGAGTCAGTCAGCTACAAATAAAAGTTAGTATTCTGGTTTTTGATCTCTGTTTTATAAACTGACCTGGAATTTAAGAACTTATTGTTTTTATATATATATATATATATATAAAATATATATGTGTATATAAATATATAAATATATTTTATGTTTATCAAATGAGTGTAGGTAATTTCCTCACTAAACTGTAGATCTAGTAGTAGTAAATCAGAACTGGACTTTTTGTTTAAACTTACATATGCTTCACTATTCATCCAAGAGGGCTTATCAGCTTTTCAACAGTTCTACACAGAATGTCCTTCTTTTTCTTCTATTTTATAAATTAAGATCGATGCCCGAGTTCCCAGTTGTCTTCGCCCAGTAGCCCAGTTTAGAGTTTATTTAGGATGTAATTAAATATAGCGAAAAATCTGGATGGACAGTTAGAATTGTTAGAAAAAATCTTTCATATGAGATGGACAGAAAAAAAAAAAAAAAAAAAAAAAAAAAATGTACAATTGAGACCAATTATGAAATCAACACACAACATGCCAACTGGCATTTCTACAGAAGCTTTGTGTATTCTCCAGTGTTTCTGTGGGCATAAGTTTCATAAAAAAGATTTAGGCCACACCAACTTTGCATTTAAATCCAAATATAGATATGAATATTTGGAGCACTAATCAGATTATAGACACATTATGTACTTGTGTTACACCCCTAGCCCTGGGATATCCTATCATACCTTCATTCCAACCAAGTCAGAGTCACAAATGAGTCCAGCTGTTGAGATGTATATGTTAAGTTTGTACTTGTTTGAAATGAAAACCTTCAGCCAAAACTTGTGGATGTGATGAAACACCGTTGCTGTAGAAGCAGCTCTCCTTATTTTGTGTGCGAGACATATGTTGTTTCACATGAAATGTAGAATTTAGATTTGATATTGTAAAACTTTAGGAAAAACTGTAGTTTGTGCATTGGTTGCTTTCGACTTTTGTATACAGACCAGTTCTCATCTTCAGCTCTGGTAGATTTCATACAGTGTCTTAGGTTCTATTAAAAAAACAACAACACTTTTAAAACATATGTTCCAAGCCCTTATATACATTTGACTGTAGTCTTTTGAAAAGGGCTGTAATGCAAAACATCTTAAAGTGCATTTAGCTGGCACAGTGGTACTAAGTCCATGGATTGAGACAATTATAGAGACTAGAGTCTAGGCTAAGGGTTTGTACGACTGCTTGTATCATAAACAAAAACGAACACATTCCAAACCTAATTATGTCTGAAAGGGTTAATGTTACAAGGCATAATTTGACCAGATTTGGCCAGATCACACATTTTAGCCATCCACACACACACACACACACACACACACACACACACACACACTCACAGACCCACATATGTTTATACACGTACAGGATGTGTAGTGCAAAAGTAAATCAGCTCTGTGCTGTTTATATGGACGTCAGAATTCTCCCAGCCAAACACTCAGGCACTCCATGCCAAGATCCACTAACGAAGCAGCAACATGCCTGCAACCACAATTTTAATTCTTTTTTCTGACAGTTCATTAATAATGACATGGGAGTGAATAGTGAGATGCATTTCAAAGAGAAGTTCTTGCAAGGTGAATGCTTAATATTATTTTATTTGCTGGCATTGTGCAGGTGATGCCTTGGACCACGTGCTGAAAAATATTTTCACGGAAACTGCCGGAGCCAGAAAAGGATTCCCCAGAGTTGCTGTGGTCATCACAGGTGGACAGTCGCAAGACTCAGTTGAGGACCATGCTAAAAAACTGAGAAACAACGGTGTTGAGATTTTCACCCTGGGTATGTGGGAGTCTGATGCTGTCTCTCAAACATGAAATGCTTTATTTTTATGGTATAAGGTTTCAGAGGTGGGGCAGAGGGATTTCTACCTTTTCCACACTCATACTTCAATCATCCTGCAGCGAATGGTGGAAAAAAACCCTCAAGGATTCAAAGTCTAATCAGATGGGTTTTGCAGATGCTGTCTTTGGCACTATCATAGTTTTCTACTTGTGGAAGAAAAATAAGCTGCTTTTAAAAGTTTTCCACTGACCTGACCTCCAAGTCCTTATTTCAAAAGCTCACTATTAATTCAGCTGGATTGCTTTAAAAGTGGGGACAGGATTTAGCGGCTCCTGCTTTTCACATGTTTATAGTGAATATTGTGAGGAATTCTTAAAGAACAGGTATCAGATGCGTTTGATTGTTTTTATAAGCAGCTATCAAGTTTACGAGACCTTTTGGAGTTGCAGGTGTCGACTTAAGCAGAAATGAGTTAGTCTTTGGTAAAATTGCAGTTCTATACATTTTAACATGTATCTTTATTTCTCTTTTCTCTGCAAACCAGGCATCGGTGAGGCGGATGAAGAAGAGCTGAAACAAATGGCATCCACTCCATACAGCACTCACATGTATACCTTCTCTAGCTTTGAACTGATCAAGACAGTGGAGAAGGACATCATTGCACATGTGTGTGCTGGAGTTGAGGACCAGTTGAGCTCTTTGGCCAGTGCCGAGGAAGGTAAAAAAACAGCAAACAAAAGAGCATGTAAACAAATGAATATCACCACAACATGCTACCATATATTTCAATATTCTGTATAGTGTATCAGGGTATATAAATGTCCACTTACACTGGCCCAAATTCAATGCTTAGAATTACTCAATAAGCTATAGTAAGCATGTCAAGTCTGTCTTTTTTGTTGACCTGAATTGGCATTGAAAACATTGCCTTTTTTGGGAGGAAGTGGTCTACAAAACATTAGCATTACAAATGGTTTCCCTACCATCGTATGGTGAAGTGTGTTCTGGCCAAACATTTCATGCTTTTTATCTAAAGGCCTTTCATGATATGTAGCTTAATGTATAACCATTATTTAAAGACTGCTGAATGGATTCTTGCATCCTGTTGTAGTGGTCGAACCTGCCTCGAACCTGCAGGTCAAGGAGGTGGCATCCAAATCGATGAGGATGACATGGGATGCTTCTCTGGGTGATGTAACCGGCTATAAGATACAGCTGGTGCCTATGATAGTGGGAAGCAAGCAGCAGCAGCTTTATGTCGGTCCCACTCAGACCAGTGTGAACGTGAGGGACCTTTCTCCAGACACTGAGTATGAAATCAGCTTATTTGCCCTGAAAGGACTAACACCCAGTGAGCCAATCACTGCCATGCAGAAGACTGAACCGCTCAAAATATCATTGGGTAAATAGGAATATGCAGTTATAATCAATTTACCATTAGCTAACTACTAACCTGTTTGAGTTCAAATGAACCATTCAGATTTACTAAATAAAAATTTTAATGGCATGTTTTTGTACCCATCAAAAGGGCTTCTGAGCTTAGGCTCCATCAATATTGTTTATATTGCTAACATTTGAAATGAAAATAAGATATACAGGGTATTGGTCAAGGTGTTCCAACCAAAATGCTCTTAATCCACTAAACTGAATTTTCCTTCTAGAATGTTCCCTTGGAGTGGATGTTCAGGCTGATGTTGTCCTTCTCGTTGATGGCTCGTACAGTATAGGGTTGGCCAACTTTGCAAAAGTGAGAGCTTTTCTGGAATACCTGGTCAACTCCTTTGACATCGGTCCACACAAGGTCCAGATCAGTCTTGTGCAGTACAGCAGGGATCCACACACCGAGTTTTACCTGAACACACACCACAATCTGGATGCGGTGATTAAAGCTGTGAGAAGCTTTCCATACAGGGGAGGCTCCACTAACACTGGCAAAGCCATGACCTACGTGAGGGAGAAGATCTTTGTTTCAAATCGAGGAGCTCGCACCAACGTACCTCGCATGACAATCCTCATCACGGATGGCAAGTCCTCGGATGCCTTTAAAGATCCAGCCACGAGGCTGAGGAACAGTGATGTGGAGATCTTTGCCGTTGGGGTGAAAGATGCTGTGAGATCAGAGCTGGAAGCCATTGCGAATTCTCCTTCTGAAACCCATGTGTACACTGTGGAGGATTTTGATGCTTTCCAGAGGATCTCCAAAGAACTGACCCAGTCCGTTTGCTTGCGCATTGAGCAGGAACTTCTGAAGATCAAGCAAAGAAGTGAGTAGTCTTTATAAAGCTTTTTACTTCTCAATGTTTATTTGATAATGTAACAATGGAGGTCTGTAGAGAAATCCTGTAGGGATATTTTAGACTCGTGTGGTGATTTTAGTGTGGTGATTGTAGAGGTACCCCGTTACAACCATACAAAAGAATCCTTGAGGACCCCATCAAAGATGTTATCTGGCTTATTTACATTTACATTTATGACATTTGGCAGATGCCTTTATCCAGATCGACTTACAGAAGTGCTTTTAAGTCTCTACCAATAAATTTATTTTGATACTGGTTCACTAGGTCACAGACATAAAATAATATCAATCTAAAAAAACTTTGCTGGCAGGTAATATAGTAAGAAAAGCACATAGAAAACTTTTTTTTATTAAAGTACTAATTTAAGTACTTCAGGAAGATATAGGTCTTTAAGGTAGATGTAGGTCTTATAAGGGTATGTTTAGTTATTTCAATCAAAGTCTTTCTGTGTAGCTCCAGACTGCATGTGTAAACTATGCATTGATGCACCGGGGTGATTTGAGCTAGCGGAAGTATATCTGTGAAGTTTGGATGATCCACCATGATCTTTAAACCCAACAATTATAATATTTTCACAGAACTGATAAACATTTATTTAGCATCTTTACTTTATTTATTCCATTAACAATCAGTTTTTTTCCCATTTCATTTGTTGTATGATTGATATGAATAATCAAAAGATTAGTATTATTAAGCATTTTCATTTTACAATCCTATGATGTCAGTTATATTTTGCTGACCAATACTAACATATATGTATGTGACCTGACCACTGAAATTACCCCTGTAATGTAATTTTGAACTCAAATTAATAGCAGCAGAAATAATTTACTCACATGCTTACAATTATAATAAAGATTTCAAAATAAGCCTCATTTACTTTTTCTTATTGTTCTTGATCTGATGAACATGTGGCTCACATATGTAAAGACAAGCGTTTGCAGTTTATTGCGGAAAAATCTTAGCCACGATGTCTGCACTGCAAGCCCCAAATGTATTTGCACAAGCCAGTATATTTTAAACTTTTGGCATAATGTTCTATAATTGTTATATAATCAATAATAACAGAATGTGTTGAGTGAAGGTTAGATTAGAATGAAGGACATGAAGAACTGAATGCGCTTTCATCTTCTGAATTGTGATCATGTTGCAGGTTTGGTATCCCCTAACTCCCTGAGCTTTTCCGAAATAAGTTCCAGAAGTTTCAGAGCCACGTGGACTAGTGATGCTACAGATGTCGAGTTCTACCTAGTCCAGTACAAACCTGCTCAAGATCCTGATGCAGATTATGTCTCCGTCTCAGTACCAGGAGACACCACCACTGCTATGCTGGTCTACCTCACACCCCTCACCAAGTATAAAGTCAATGTCATCGCACAATATGAGAAAGGAGACAGTTTGCCTCTCACTGATTTTGAGACTACGCTGGAAGGTCAGTTCGTTTCTTTTACTTGACTTTACTTTGACAATGGACACAGAATTTTAAAAATAGGATCGTTACAATAGATAGCAGCAGCATACTACCTTAAAACCAGCTTTTATTATATTACATTTATTTTATTATATATTATATATGCTATTATTAAAATGTCATTCATATATTCTGGAATAATTTCCACCACCAAACATTTGTCAAAATCTAATTTAAAAGTTTATTATTATATGAACTAATTCCAAAATAATGCTAATAATGAAAGAATCCACTGTTCAAAACATGTTTTTAACCATTTGTGAAATCTGTGCATGAAAATTAAACCTATTTGAATATCTTCTTTACACATTTTTTAATCTTGATTTTAAATGACATCAGTCATAATGGGCTGGTAATATATAAATTCCAGTGCTAACTCATAAAAACACATTGAGTTTTTGGACTTACAGTGTGGAAAAGTGGATGAATGATTGGTTGTGAATGATTGATGACTTATAAAGACCCCCTGTTTGCTGCAGATCAAGGAACCGTACGTAACCTCCTTGTTTCTGAGGAGACCACCAACAGTTTCCGTGTCTCATGGGTACCGGCTCCAGGAGCCGTGGTGAGATACAGATTGACCTATGTTCCAGTCAGAGGTGACAGTGCCACAATGGAGGCCTTTACACAGGGCCCTGAGACCAATATCGTCCTTCAACAGCTCCTCTCACTCACCACTTATAGAGTGAGCGTGGCAGCCGAGTACTCATCTGGGACTGGGGCGCAAAGCCAAATCGATGGCACAACTAAAGAGGGTGAGTTGCAATAATGAAGAGGCATATGGGATGTTTATGATGCATAGTTTCCCTCCACTCAGTTTGTTTTTAGACTGTTTGACATCCTGCTATTTAGAAAATTCCAACTCCACACGTGTTATTAAGCTTTCAGAGTGGAAAGTGCTAATATCAGGCAACAGGACTTTCCCTGTGGAAATTTGCACAGTGAGGCTCAATACACACACACACACACACACACACACACACACTTTTCTGTTTGCTGTGTGAGAGGTTATAGGTGATGGAACGTTACCCAGGAGATGAACCTGCATGCTAACCATCTATTGGGGAGGCTGATGGAAATAAACAAAATGATTTCAATTTGCCAAAGCAGTGGAATTCCAGACACTTGTTATCATTGCTCAATGTGGTTAGCGCCTTTGTATGTTCCAGCTGCTCCTATCTGGCTGCTCTGAGTAATGCAGCTGTGATATTTTCAGTGTCTGTTATGGCAGAAGTCAAATCTTATGCAAGGAGATTTTCTCCAACTCACATTTTATAATGTGCAGATTTTCTCCATGCTGTGTATGTAATATAAATGTCTTCTTTACTGCATTATTTTTTACATGAAAACTCATGTAAAACAACCCCAAACAAACAAACAAAAAAACCCAACAGATTTAGGGAGGCATTTGGGAAGGCATTTTATGTAATGATACGGCTAAAAGTATTTTCTTCCCAGTAAAGACATACACTACCCAACTGTTTTTTTTTTTTGTTGTTGTTTTTTTTAACTAGACTTTAGCTTGACAAATTATGAATTAGGATTCACAATAGTTATATGATGTTTTTGGGGTTGAGAACCTAATATCTGATTAGAAATGTAATATCTGTTAATGCTACCTTTGTAGATGCCGCAGCCTGGCCTTTGTCCCTAACCGCTTGCTCTGCTTGTGTTCCGATAGAGCTAGGCTTTCCACGAAACCTGCGGGTTTTTGATGAGGGAATGTCATCATTGCAATTGGAATGGGAGCCAGCGCCGGGTCAGGTGCAGCAGTACGTAGTGTCCTATCAGCCAACCGAGGGTGGAGAGACAAAAGAATTGTCAGTGAAGAGAACATCCACTGTTCTCAAAAACCTGCAGTCTGGCACCGAGTATCAGATTTCTGTTCAAGCTCGTTACTCCTCCGGCCTTGGTCAGCCCCTGGAAGGCACTGGCACCACTCTTGATGGTGAGTAGATAATCTTGATATCCTTGAGTGTGTGCTTTTTTATTTATTTTTAATTTTTTTAGCTAATACAACACATCATATGCCATCAACATATGGGTCCATAAGCCTTTCTACATATGTAAGTGTGTAAGTGTGTAAACTAGCTGCTAGCAGTTTAACCTGTTTACTCTTGGAATACAGTCATCAGCACATATTGATTCCAGTGTATGTCTGGCAATCTGCATCACATTTCAAACGGTATAGTTAACATGAGGTGAACTGGTCCAGTATGTCCATCCCACTGACTTTAATTTGGGCCACTTAACTTCAAAATAGACAGTGCTGCTTATTATATAATTAGCTTTTTTTCTTCATTAAAAATAAGTGCTGCTTATTAGTCAGGCTTCAATGGGCTCAGGCCAATTTCAAGGCCCTGTCCTTATGTGAGCTGAGAATAGGTTGAGAACAGCCATTTACAGGTGTCATGGAGATCAAACGATTGTCCTTGGAGATGGGTGTGTGGTTGTCACAAGAATATAGGTTAAAATAATAAACAAGAGCAAACATCTTCTTAAGAATCAATGAACCAAGGCATTGAGAAGAATTTTTTCCTGTTTCTCTTTCTCACATTCTGTGTAAAACACAGTTAAGGATCTGCAACCAGATTTTGCATGTCAACTAATTCATATTAATTGAAAATTGGATTGTGTCTGCTTATACATTTATATTATACAGGAACACCTTACCATTTTTTCTTAAAACTACACATTCATGAATTTGAAAAATCACTTAAGATATATGTAATATACAGTTGCCATCAGAACCCACATTTTCAACCCCCATTGCAAATCGGGGTTATTGACCAAATGTACAGACTTTCAGCTGTTTGCAATGAACAAATCAAACAAAAGCAATTGAAATAGTTCAATACAATGAAGGCTTTCGACAAATTCAACTGAAAATACAACTTATAATGGTTTCTTCAGTTTCAAAATTATTCAACCTTTCATTGCAAGCATCTTTAGTACTTAGTAGAGCACCCTTTTGCTGTTGGGGCCTGCTATATATATAGATATAGATATAACAGATCCAGATAAATTTTTTTCGAAGTAAGCAGTACAAACCTATATATATATATATATATATATATATATATATATATATAATTTACTGAAGATGACTTAATGAACCTGTGCACTGCGCATGCAACCAGTTTCATGTCGAAGGTCGTCTTTCTTTGTCCTGTGAGTGCCCTCTACAATCCACATGAAAGTAAAAACCACTCACAGAAAGTTTTATAGTACAACACATTTGCTTTTATGTATGTGAATATATCTAGTAACCAACTGCCCTTTCCATTCAGGGTTAGTTTGATCATTGGGAGGCTGATTGAAAGGAGAATGACATCCAATACCAAGGAATTATTACCTTTGCTTGTGCAGCACGCATGACTGAACTCTAGCTTGGGTGGAGCTGGAATTCAGTGGGGCCAAGAGAATTGTGTGTGCGGTGATAGTAGTGGTAGCTAGGGGGATGGGCTATGGTTATGAGTCACTTTCTCCTGCTGTGTCGGACCTTGTGTGGACTTGCCTGGAATGCAGCAGATCCATCCTCAAGCTTTGGCTGACAGGTCCATTTCTGACGTAATTGGACAGTCTGAGTTTTTTCCTGCATTTGGTTCCTTGAGCCATATGGAAGGGATTTGACCAAGTCAGCAACCAAAGCCCATTGATTATGATTTATTGTGATGCTACTTCTTCTGTCCATCCACTGACAAAAACAGAAAGTTTCAATGCTGAACTTACTGAGCTGTGATTTCACAGCTGCTTACATAATCCACTTAACACGCAGATGTTGGAACTAAGATCAAGTAAAACTTTGTTTTAGAGATGGTTTCATGCCTAACGTCTAGCAGTGAAGAAAGAAATGAAAGCTCCAACATACTCAAGCATTTCCTAGCTATCTGGGTAATAATGGATGTTTAAATGAGACATCCTGTACCTTCCTGCATCCAAGAGCTCTGATCTCATAGATAGCTTGCACAATCCATTAAACACGAATTTGCTGGAACAGAAATGCTGTAGAAGGGACATAGGAGCAGTGTTTGCTGTTTTAAAGATGTTTGCATGCCTAATTTCCAAATGTGGAGGAAAAAAAATGTCACCAAACTTTTCCAGCACTCCAGGCACGTAGGAATGTTTAGCAATACTATAACCAAGAGACAAGAGTTTACTGATATAGTGACATTTTCACACCTGACTTCTGGTAATGAAGAAAGAAAACAGAGGGTCTAAAATACTCCTGAACTTCCTCGATATTTGGAAAGCAATGGAAAGTTAAGTTGGACTTTAAACATCCTGTGACTTGTTCCATCCAAGAGCTGTGGTTTCATAAATTGTCCAATCCAATAAACACGGATGTAATGCATGGGAACTGAAAAGCTTCAAAAGATGTTATTATGGCCTAACTTCCAGACATCGAAGATCTATAGTACTCCATAGCTTCTTAGAGAACAAAAAGTTTTTTGCAGTGCATTGAGCTTTGGTCCCTTCCTCCCTCTAAAACTTGTGATCATCTTGTCATCGTCATGCCTAACTTCTAGAAGCAGATAAAACAGTGGAGGTGGTGAAACCTTCTGGGAATCCCTATGAGATTCGAAAACAATGTGAGTTTAGTAGCACTTTTAAAGGCACCTTTGTTACCTTCCTTCATCCCAGAGTTGTGATTTCACAGATAGTTGCTTAATCCAGTAAGCAGAATACTTCTGAAAGCCAGTAAAAGGACAAGGGGAAATGAACTTTGTTCAGATTCCTCTCTGCTTAGCTTCCAAAAGTGGTGAAAGAAACGAACAACATATTCCAGGACATCCATTGCTAATTAGAAAATAATGGCTGTTTTAGCAATGCTTTGACCTTTAGTACTTTCCTCTATCCAAGAATTGCAATCTTTTAAAGACATTTTAATACCTAACTTCCAGATGTGGGGAAAGAAATAGAGGCTCTGACATATTCCAGGACTCCTGAGTTTTTTTGATAATAGTAGGAGGATTTTGACCTTTGATGGGGTATGGAGCTCACTGCTGGGGTGTGAACAGGCTTGTCGACAGCAGCAGGCCACATGGGGCATTTGTAAGCTGCAAGGGTCTGTTGAGAAGCTGCCAAATCTTGGGATTTATTTGTGCTGTATCTCTTAACTACCTGCCCTGTGGGATATTTTTTCTTTGTGGTGGATAGAAACTATAGCCTTACTTTGATCAATTTGGGGAAACCACAGCTAAAATGCACTAACTATAACTAAGCCGACTAAGATGTTCGTGAAGTCAGTTTAGGATTGCTTTAAAAGTTTAAAAAAGAAAAACAAGCTGCATAATTTACGGATAATTAATTGAAAGGGACAGTGAGGAAATATACTAAACTATACCTGGTCTTTTTTCTATCTTCAACTGTCCAGCTTCTGTGAATCTGTGCCCATTATAGCCTCAGATTCCTGTTGACATAAGTGGAAGTCTATGTGGTCTTCTACTGTTGTAGCCCATCTACCTCAATGTTCAATGCGTTATACTTTCTGGTTTGCTTTTCTGCTCACCACGGTTGTTAAATGTGCTTATATGACTTACCATGGCCTTCTTGTACACTAGGGAAACTTTCCCCTGACCTCTCTCATCAAAATGACATTCTGCTGCTCACTGAACTGCTGCTCACCATTCTGAGTTATTTGTGAAAAAACCCAGGGGATCAGTAGTTATTAAAAAAGTTGAACATTGTTTTTAAAAGTAACATTGTGTATCCTTTTAGAGCTAAGAACCATCCATAATGTCAAAGAATCTCACAGAGGTTCTAAGAATATGTAACCTAACCATACAACATCACAATATAGGTATCCATTGTAGTACATCATTTCACAAAGAAGACTCCAGGGATTCAGTTTCTCTCATATGAGGAGTTGTTCTTAGAGGTCAGTTTGGGGATTACCCCAGGAGGATTCTCAGGACAACATACCATTTCTATGACATTTATTACAGACACAAAGTTGGTCTTCAAGGATCTTTTGTCAGTGCTGAATGTAGTTCCATGGCAATTGCTTCTTTGAATAACGCTACAGCCAAAGAATATTCTATGTAAACAGCCTATTCTTGGGATAGTGGAAGTAGCAATGCTTGACACACAGTAGGGCATGTTTGATTTTAGGAGGAATCTGCTAATTTCATAGCAACAGACTCAGATCAAATTAAGCGAGATCAGTTAACACTTTATACAATGTGTTGCATGTTAAATGTTGCAAAACATAAGGGAGATGTGGTTGATTCAAAAGGGAATTCCCATGGACATGGGATGCAGAGTGTCAAGCAGCAAAATGGAATTGGATGAGGGTAAAAAATAAGAGACATGGAAAAAGAAGAGATGAGGAAATCACTTGGTGTGAAGAGGGCCAAAAGCAAGGTTTTTTATTTGCAGTTTTCTGACAAGGTGTAACACCTGGGAACTGTCATCCGAGGATGACCCTTCCTACGCTGACATATGGAAAAATGCCTAATGTGTTTGGCTCTGGCCTCGCTCTAAGGCCCCTGACCCCAGGGATGTTATTAAATTCAATAATGCATGCCTTTTCAGCGCTTACCCACTATTAAGGTCAGTTAGGGGGATTTCTTTAACACAACTTAGCTTTTCCATGACATTTATTGCAAACACAAAGTTGGTCATCAAGGATCTTTTGTCAGGACTGAATGTAGTTCTATGTAAGCCTATGTGCCTCTGTGGGAATCTCTAACTTCAAACGGGATTATGTTATAAGCAAATTCCATGTGAACAGCCTACTCTTGTAATCCACACTAATGTTGCCTAAATTGTTCACAAGATGTGACCCAGTGGTGAGTTTTCTTACTAAGGCAGAACCCAGTAGCCATTGAAATTTGGTTTGTGGTCAAGTATAACTACAGTGTATATTTTTTAGTTTTTGAGGCAAATATTGTTATTGTCACAGTGACTATGCTTTTACATGGTCTGTATAAAAGACTTAATGCCTACAAAGTTGCTATCTAAATACTTAGTAATTCATTAGCTTATACTTGCTGTATCTCATACTTAAAAATTATCAAACCTCTACTGTAAAATTACAATTGTAGTATTATTTCTAGGTTAGTTTTTTTTGTACATGGGTATGCAATGATAAAAAAGCAAAGAAAAACAAATGTTCTAGCATGTGTCTTAGATTTAAAACAATAATAAATAAATAAAAATAGGCTGCTGATTTGCTGGCAGGAATTGTGCATGGCATATTGCACATGTGATGTTTGAGGCTACCCAAATCCATCCATAACTGAGGCCCAGCCTCCTGAAGCTCTTAACAATAGAGGTGGTAATATGGTAGCCAGCAGATAAGATTCTGAAGACACCTCTTTTTTGCTGCACATTTGCAGTAAAAGTAAGGAAATGAAAGGTATGCCAGAGCTGAAAAAGAATGCTTAAAGGGAATATTGCGTGTAATAGATTATTTTTGGCATAGCTGTTGGACAGATTTAGTTTGAAATCAGACACCGTTTATTCAGAGGTCTATGAAATTAAGCAAGGATTAACATAAATCTAATGCTTTTATCAGTCTTGAAATGAAAGTTCAATGAAATGCATTTTAAGTGTAGCAGTAGATGTGTTTTTGTTAACCTGTTGATGGGTCACATCTTTGCAGTTAGTAGCTTGTTCATTTAGTTCTCTCTGAGACAGAAAAAAAAAACCTGACCATGTGAATGGTATTACCATATGAGAACAGTCATCCATTAATCCATCCATCCATCCATCCAATCAATTTCTGCACTTATCCTACACATGGTCACGGGGGAGCCTGGAGCCTATCCATCTGAGAACATATTGAAGCCATTCAGCTAGTTATGAGTTTTGGCCAAAAAATGGATTTCTATAACATTTGAGATTTGTCATAGTATTATACATTACAGATGAACATAGAAAAGAAAATGTAGAGTAAAATAGTAATGCTAGGCTAAAGTGCAAACATTTTAATTAGTATATAAACATTTACTTATAAAAAAGAATCCTGACTTCATAGCTTACTTACATGTTATGCATACTAAGTCATATGCCCAAGTACAGGGTGAAGGAAAAACCAACATAAAGTGACTTAGAAAGGTTTTAGCCCACCACAAATAGCCAGAACAGCTTCAATGTGCCTTGGCCCAGATTCTACAAATCCCTGGAGCTGTAATGGAGGGATGGACACCATTCTTCCAAAGATTTTCCCTGTAATGTTGTTTTGATGATGGTAGTAGGGAGTGCTGTCTAACACGTTGCTCTAAAATCTCTCATGGATGTTCAATTGAGTTGAGATCTGGTGTGTGTAAAGACCATAGCACAAGATTTACACCATTTTCATCCTCATAAAACCATCAGTCAGTTCTTGGGCTGTGGATGTTTGTGTGGGGGTGGAGTCATCCTGGAGAAGACGACTTTCAGAAGCATAGAACTTTGAACACATTTTGGACAAGTGGACCTAAACCATACCAGCAAAATAAATAAACGCTCCACAGCATTCCAGAATCACTGTTTCTATTTTTCTTCTTAAATTTGTCTCCTGTTTACAAATATTTGTTTGAAATTGAGATTTGAGTGTCACAGTTATGCATCATATGTTAGAAAGAGGATTTCCTAAGCACCCACAAACTAAAAAAAGAAAATCCGTATTTATTGCAACAGTAAATATCCATTCAGCCTCGACTTCCTGTTGCAACATGCTAAATATTGCTGGATCAGTGCAGATTTGGTGGGTGTCTAGAATGTCATCTTTGTGTATACTGGAATTCATTATAGACTTAACTGCAGACAAAACTGAAAATATATAGTCCAAGCAAAGCTTTTTTAGCTTCAGAATTTAGACAGTACATTGGTGCCACACACCCTGAGATATTCCATTTCAAGTTAATGTCCATAATGGCATATATTTGACATGTAGAACAGATGTTTTTTGTTGGGGAAAAATGTAAAGCCTCCTGTTATATGGCAGTAGTTCTGCAGTTAACATATAAGCCATGTACTTTAACTAACAACTGTTAGCACTATAAGAGATTATACATATACATAGAGGTTATACATGATTACCTTGCCACTTTGGGATCTGCATCTGTGCGTATATGATTGTACGTATATGTGCGTGTGTGTGTGTGTGTGTGTGTGTGTGTGTCTTGCATCTCAGCTGTCATATTAGTGCTCATTGGAGAAAGGAAACTGACAAGTAGTGATTAGTTCCCTACTACTAATTTCAAATAAAGTGGGAGTTCCCACAGAGATCCCATGTGGTTTTGAGAAAAAGAGAGTTGCTGCAATTTCCTCATTAGCCTCTAATCTAAGTTGTGTGTGTTTCTTCCACAGAGCTTGGCTCGCCCAGAGACCTGATAACCAGTGATATAACAGATTCAAGCTTCATGGTGTCATGGTCAGCTGCTCCAGGCCGTGTCAGGCAATACCGTGTCCACTGGAGGTCGCAGTTTAGTGACGAAACAGGGGAGATAACTGTCCCGGGAGATGTAACAAGCTCTCTGTTGGAGGGCTTAAGCCCCGAAACACGGTACCAAGTGTCCATTTTTGCCTCTTACCAGCTTGGAGAGGGAGAGCCTCTGGTGGGAGAAGAGACCACTGATGGTACGTTCAGTTTCCATGTCATTTTGGGTAGCATTTTAGCCAAAAAGATAAATCGAAAGTCATTGAGTTTGGGATATCCTTCAATGTCACCATCCATCATACTTATGTATTTCTGTAAGATATGTAGAAGCTGTCTCTGCAAGGCGTTCATGAGTTGTTTAGATTTTTGGTTGTAAGTTATTTGTTGAAAAGTACATACAGTTATTGTGGTCATACACATGATTTCAGACATGATATTGGCTTAAAAGAACATACAGTTGACCAGGAGTGGGTAAAGCCTGGATGCATGTTCAACTCTGCCCAGTTATTCACTGGGATTACATATATGAACCATTTGGGTGTTTTTTTAAACACCAATAAAAAAAAACCCCAATCTTTTAAAAAATCTTGTGAACCTTGGTTTTGTGGACCTCAAACCAAAGTGTGTCAAGACAGTGATAGACTAATCCAAACTCCCTTACTAGAGCTGTAACATAGTCACCACTGCAGTGCCTGAGACTTCTTTTTTGTGATTGTAACAGCTGGTAAAATCACATTCATTTACAACTCAGTGAAGCCTGACCCCATGGTCTGGTAAGCCATATTAAGATGAGACAGATAGTCAAACAGATCCTTTTTTGCTGAGACCATGTAGAAATAGTGGGATTCAGTCATATAAGTATATAAATGGCGCTTGGAGTCTCCTTGGCTGTTCCTCAGTGGAAAAAGTGAGATGATGGTTGTGAGAGAAGGGGGGTGGGTAGGGGCCTGTAGAGATAACATCATGGCAATGGAGTGAAAGCATTTTAAAACCATGCATCTGTGCACTGGCGGCTCTAATTTGGGCCGTATGTTAGAGACAGGCTTTGGACACGTTTAGTTAAAGACTGTACGCCTAATCCGTCTACAGATGGATGTGCAAGGAAAGTCAGTGGAGCAATGGAAACATGCCTATGTGAGGCATTTAATAATGCAGGAGTCGTGAAGAAGGATTTTTTTTGTGGTTTTGTATCCACCTCAGAATCTTTTTGGGTGCTTAGCTCCGTTTCCTTTTAACAATGAGTCCCTGCACCATATGTGCATTTTAAATGGAACTTGTTCTCTGGTTAAGGATGCAAAGGTTCAATAAGTTCAAACAGCACATTGGACTGGCACAAGTCTTTCCGTTCGTAAAAGCGTTCCTAGTAAGTCTTGGAGTCAGTCATTTCTTGGAAGCAAGAGAGATTTGGATGAGAATAAGCAAAAAATAAAAATATTAACAGATAGTCTTTGGCGCTGTTGAACAGGAAACGGCAGTCAAAAGATGCTTCAGACACCACAGAGAGAATAGTTTAGAGAAACTGAAATCCTGAGCATGATTTAATTCTTATCATAATTTAACAGGAGTAATGTACAGTTTAATGAATGTTTCTGTGTGTTTGTTGGGTTTAGTTCATCTGCCATCCCAAGATCGTTTCTAAATAGAAACCATATTCAGTTGATTGTTATTGTTAAGTTGAATTCATCGGCTGTCTCTGGACTGTTTCATGAGAGCACAGAGTGAATTTAGATCCACATAATACAGAAGTGAAAATGTAGCAAACCAAACTAGAAACGGTGAATTTCTTCCTAAGTCAGCCTCCATATTTCCATCTACTATTTCAAAGCACAGCTTAATATTTTCCACTGTTCAAAGCACTCCTTTTCCCCAGCCTTCTTTTTTCCAGAGTGACATGGTACTGCTGGTAGAAAGGCTGTATATTATTGTTCTTCTTCTTCTTCCTCTTCTTCTTCTTCTTCTTATTATTATCTAAAAATTCTCAGAAGACCATATGTCCACTCAGATCTATACCAATAATTTGTCATACTATTGTTTTACATCAATATAACAGGAGTCTTTCCACTTACATCAGATGTAGATTGATAAGTTTAGAAGTGTGAATATGTGGTTTCTCACCCTGTGTGTCACACTAATCTGCCTGATGATTTAGGCAGGTGCTTAAATTTTTCAGCTATTGTAATCCTGTTGTTTCTGTTTCCAGCTTCTTCTGCTGCTAAGGCACTCACCGTGTCTGATGAGACGGAAAGGTCAATGAGAGTGAAATGGCAGGCGGCTCCAGGCCGGGTGCTGAACTACAGAGTGACATATACTCCCCAGTCTGGTGGCAGACAGCTGAGTGTAAAAGTGCCACACAACGTGACATCCACTGTGCTGAAGAAGCTGCAGCCTATGACCTCCTATGACATCAGTGTTCAGCCCATTTACAGACGTGGAGAAGGCAAAGCAAGGCAAGGCGTAGGAACCACACGTACGTTGGCCACACGTATAATTCAAAGCCCATGAGTCATAGGCGGTGTGTGTGCATATGTTTGTGTGTGTGTGTGTGTGTGAGAGGGCGAGAGAGAGAGAGAGAGAGAGAGAGATATAAAGTAAATAGAAGCTTACTTCAAGTAACAACTCCCATTACTATTTTTGTGCATTGTATTTTTGAACAGTATACTGAGATATCTTTGGACTTCCTAGTAAAACAATCGTAAGACGGATTTTATACCCAACCCAATTGGCAATTACTTCATCTCAGTTTTTGGGAATATAACAGCAAGGCACTTAATATTCATCTCTTTTTCTTAACATATTTAATCTGATACTGAATAATAGAAGATTACCACCTTGATCATGAGGAATGTCTCTTAACAGTTAAAGATTGGACATTTTCTGGTTACGCCAGAAATTTCCATTTAAAGATCTCTTTCTGAATGGACGTTTTGACACTTATGTAGATGCACTGATTTTAATACCATATTTAAAAAAAAAATATTAAAATGCCTCTGCACACCATAAATATTTGGAAGAGATTAAAAACTCTTCCATGTCATTTTGGTGAAATATGTCAAAAGCTGTGAGATCCCAATCAGAATAAATAAATAAATAAATAAATAAATAAATCCACAATCACTCCAAAACCAGATTTTTCCATCTTTTTTTTTTTTTGACTGTTTACTAGAATTCAGCCACAGTGACACTTGGTATGTTTTCCCAGACCACCACATTAGCGATCTGATTATTTTACAGTTATTGGTATTATTGTAGTCTATTCACCCATAATTGATGTGAGAATCATTGATTTTGTAGTTTTCAATCAAAGACTTCTTGCTCCCAAGAGATATGCCATGCACATTTGGGATTATATGTTGCATATGTTAATTGTTCTTACAGGATGATAGGTCAACTCTCAGCTCATGTAAGATTATAAACCAGTTCTATTGATTTTTGTTTAGTTTTTAAATAGACCTGTTACATACTCATGAACATGAGGCAGCAAACAGCAGTGAGCTGATAATAATAGGTGCCTTAATGTTCAATACTATTTATAGAAATGACACCCAAAAAGTCTTCCCCATGCTCTGGGACCCTCCTAAAGACACACTGGTGGGAATGTAAATAAGAGTTGGAGGGGATGGGAGCAGGGACTATGATAACTTTGTTACAAATTTAAAAAGATCACTCATTTGTATAAACTATTTCACAGAACAGAAATGACTATTACTATTAATAATATGACATACTAATAATCAAAGTTAGTTAAAGTTAAGTTAAAATGCTTGGTCTGTCTTCTCTCCTGTTACTCCTGTAGACGTTTATCATCAATATGTGCTAAGATGGCTATCTCTGTCGGTCTGTTTTTCATGCAGTGTCACCTTACAAAGCTCCAAGAAACCTGCAGACCTCTGAACCGACCAAAACAAGTTTCCGTGTGACTTGGGACCCAGCGCCGGGCAATGTGCGTGGCTACAAAGTCACATTTCATCCAAGTGATAATGAAGTGAATCTTGAAGAGATGCTTGTGGGACCGTATGACAACACAGTCGTCTTAGAGGAGCTCAGGTAGGGTGAATTTAAAAAAAAATTTTGAACTGTTTATTCTCAGTCTTGCGCTCATCATTTTTGCTAAAGTTTGGTGTCCGGGTTTATCCGCAGAGAAGGAACTAAGTACTCAGTGGCTGTGTTTGGAATGTTTGATGGAGGGCAGAGTTTGCCTTTGGCCGGAGAGGAGAAAACAACACTTATCGAACTACCTGAACCCCCACCCATGGACCCTCCTGGTAAAGCTTCACTATACATAATACTTACACATAACATGTGCAGATGCTTTAGATGTACACGTGACAGGATATCACATGTGCACTGTAGTAAAAATCAGAAAGGAATAAAACCCAACTGATAATGTAGTGGAATGTTTGTGAAAGAAGTACTTCTGTTCAATTATGTTATTTTAAAAAAAGCTTTGACACTGGAGACCCCTTCCAAAAATGCTAAATAAATGTCCCCTCACAGAGAACATCACCATATCAATAATTCAATCCATTTATGTGGAACGTTTGCCATACTGAATTAGTCCCTCAAAATGAGCTGTAACTAATAGAAATTATATCGTATTAGAATGTGATTATTAATATAAACCTGTGATTTGCCTTTCAGTCACTACTACTGTCCCAGCTGTCTTATAGAAAAATAATCCATTCCATCTGACCAATCAGAATCGAGCATTCATTAGCACTGTGGTACAAATTCATTCATCATCTCCATATGCATTCATTTCTGCACAACACATTTCCCTGACTAATACACTTGAAAATGTTTTTGATCCTTTGCTATTTTCACTCGCCAGAGTTTGATTAGCTGTGTGCTGTTTCATCATGTATAACAAGATGTCCCTACTTGTGCCACAGCAAACAAACAAGCCAAAGGAATGTATCTGTGTCTAGCACCTTTTTTTTTTTACTGCTTCTGAGAAGTCCACATGGAAAAGAAGCACGCTGCTTCCAGTTAAGTGCTGTTTTACAGACAAGAGAGAGAAAAAGAGAGAGTGAGAGATGTGCGGTGTCGCCACAGAGCAGTGGGAGGCTAGGAAAATGTTATGCTTATCCAGTGAAAACTGAGATTAGACCTTGAACCCGGGTGAACATTTCTTCAGCTCAGACACGATGAACCTCTGATTGGAAGCCATATTTCAATGTGTGTGTGCGTGTGTGTGTGTGTGTGTGTGTGTTACTTTCATTAATTTCTTGCTTTACATGCATAATGTCTATGGAAACTTCTCAATTGATTTTTTCCTGTTTTCACTCCTACTAGATTATTTTGGCCAGCCATTATATCTGATCTGCAACACAACTAGCCAAGGAGCCCTTATATAAAAAGAAAAGAAAAAGAAAAAAACAACAACAATATTTTCAGAATACAAATAACTCATGCTTACTCAACATTTTGAACTCAACATTGGTACATAACTGCAACTCTGTTTCCAAATTGCTGACAGGCTTCTGGCTTTCCATTGAATTAGTCATGAATAAATCACTGTGCTATAACATGTTTTCAATTGCAGAGACAGAGGCAGTGTGTGCAGTGCACTAGTCTCTTTGCAGGTGTCTGGAGCTGTGTAAAAATAAAAAAAGTATGGCGGAGGAGAGGAGGAATGTGCCATAACTCAGGGAGGGCTTTGCTCATATATCACTCATCTACAGACCTTCTTCTTCTTGAGGAGACACAGGTCATCATGTCTGGCCTCCAGGGCTGGATACCACAGGAGACTGGATACTGCAGCATGAACAAAAATGTGGGAGAAGGGGAAGGGGCTATAAACATTTGTGCAAATTGTCTATTGTTTAAAAAAAGAAATAAAGTTTTTAACAAATGTGTATGTGTTTTTTTTAAACTAATATCTTGTGAACGTGTTTGTTCCTGTGCTTATTGCATTTCCTGTTCATGTTGTCTTCGTTTAATCTTCTTCTTAGATTCAGGGATTCCCTGTCGCTAAAGCTTTTTGTGTCTCTATGTGATGGGTGCCCTTCATTTCCTCATTCCACAGATGCTCAGTGTAAAACCACAGCCAAAGCAGATATAGTTCTGCTTGTGGATGGCTCCTGGAGTATTGGGCGTTTGAACTTCAGGACCATTCGCACCTTCATTGGTCGCACGGTGGGCGTCTTTGACATCGGACCAAACACTGTCCAGATTGGTGAGGCTCTGGTGCTTTTGCGCACGTTTTAAAGGGACAGATTTATGGCAATGACATAATTCTTCTGGATGCCAGATGTGAGCTCTGATTTGGGGCCCAGAAATTAGTTATTACCTGAATCGCAGTGTCCTTCACTTAAACGTGTGAGGACAATATAAAATAAAATGGGATTCTCCTGAATCTTTATCAGATCTGAAATTTCAATCTGCATCTTTTCCAGGTTTGGTTCAGTACAGTGGAGACCCCAGGACAGAGTGGGACCTTAAAAATCACACTACCCGTAAAAGTCTCTTAAATGCCGTGGACAACCTTCCATATAAAGGCGGTAACACCATGACGGGTACATGATTGGATCCACAATATTTAGCCAATGTTTACTGTATAAAGCACATAGATATATCCAGTATGTTGATTCACAGTTTCATGAAATTTTCTCAAATTTCATGAAACGTTTTTGTTAGTGCTTGTCTCTATCCTGGCTAAACTTTTGCCTCATTGATTTTCTTTCCTATGTACCCTCTACTGAACAGGTATGGCTTTGAACTACATCCTGGAGAAAAACTTTAAACCAGAAATGGGGCTCAGGCCTGATTCTCGTAAGATTGGTGTCCTCATTACTGATGGCAAGTCACAGGATGACATTATCGTTAGCTCCCAGAAGCTGAAGGATGAAAACATAGAGCTTTATGCCATTGGTGGGTGTCCAAGTTCATTATGTTGTGTGTTACATTGCTAAAAGAAGCTTATTCCCAAGAAAAAGTAGTTAAATTTACTTTTAGTCAAATTTCTCATAGTTGGCTGATTTCAATTGCTTCGTGGTAGCATGTTGTGGTATATTTTGAAGGCTTTGCTAGGACATAAAAGCATTTCTGATTTGAGTATTAATGCATATTCTTAGATCCAAATATTCTTAACGAATATAAAGGTGTAGAGATGTTCTTAGATTATTAGTTTCCAGGTTCCTGGGCATTGAAAATGAATTCAATAACAATTTCAATAACGATTTCAAACATGGACTAGGTAATTTTTAACCCTCTTACTTTGTATGGCCGAAAAACCGGCTTGCCTGTCTTTGATCTATTCCCGTAAGGATGATATTCCGGCTTGGTCATCTATGCCAAATACCCGTAAGGCCGATATAGCGGCTTTACAGTGTAAACGTTATCCCCGTAAGTCCGGTATACCGCAATTACTCTGCTATGATTCCTTACTTATTTAATTATTATTTTTTGACCCGGAAGGTTTATGACGTCATGACATCACGACGTAATTATGTTATTACCCCGTCATTACGATGAAGATCCAAGCGTGAATATTGGTGTAATACTAGAAGTGAACTAAAAATGCCAAAGCGAAAAGCTAATCGTGTTCCAGCTAAAGTTCCACCTACAGTGAACACGGGTACATCTAAAACAGTGAAAAAAAGAAAACATACACAGTTACACAGGCGAGAGCAAGGATTCTACATGGTGACAGCGGTGAAAGTTCAGGTGATGTTGAAACCAAAACCGAAACTGATAGTGACCCAAACTCTCTTGATTCAGACCCTGATCCATCTTCATCTTCAGCATCAACCAGTGCGACAGATGCTGCAGGGGTTTGGAGTCATAACCTGACCATTTCTGTGCATTCGTGAAAACACTACCTGCTGGTCTGATTATCACCAGAAATGTGACCTTTGGCGCTAAAATGCATTTATTTATTTATTTATTATTTACTTGAACTTATTTAAAGGCATTGACCACGCTGATGCCCATATGGTACTTTAAAATGAGTAGAAGCATTTTAGTGAGCATTTTTTGTCATTTCTCTAGTTAAGGATTGTGCGCTAAGTGGAGTAAAAACACTGACCTGCTTCATTTTCAAAGTAATATTACACGAATAAATTACATTAAGTTGTTTCAAGGCCTAAAAATGCTCAAATTAAAATGGTGATTTTGGGGCTAATTTTGGCCCGGGAACTCAGGGTTGGCATGCTGTTTCTATGGGGAATATAGGGTTGTGGGACATAATACTGTGGGAACTTATGGGTAAGAGGGTTAATGTAATGAACTGAGAAGCAAAAATTTACTTTTTGGTTCTGGACATATAGGTGTGAAGAATGCTGATGAGAATCAGTTGAGGAGCATTGCCTCAGAGCCTGATGAGATCCACATGTACAACGTTAATGACTTCTCCTTCCTGCTGGACATCGTCGATGACCTCACCACAAATCTCTGTAATAGTGTCAAAGGACCAGGTAAATTCCGTAAAAAACTCACCTTTTGACATATCGATTGAAGCTGATGTGGGTTTCAAATGCTACAGACCATTGATTTTAATGCTGTGGGTGTAGCATGAATGTAAAGGAGTAAAGGGAAGGATTGGAAGTGCACACTTGATGTGCATTTGCTAAGGTTAATCCAAGGATTGCAGTTTGTAGATCAGGCAGGGGCAAACACAGAAAAAGCCAATTCACTCCATTCCAACGAAAACTAGTAAAAGATAAAAGATAATAGTTTCTTAACACTCAAGAAAACCCAAAGGTTTTACCAATGGGTGTGTCAGTAAAATGTGTTGTGAAATTAATTAACAACTATGGCCACATGCTAATTACAGTATTAAAAAATAAAGAACAAATGGCACAGTGATGGGTCAATAGGGACAGAATCAATGTGATTTTGACAGTCAGATTGCACTGCAATTCAATATCTGATTATGTTGTAGTCATCAAGCAGGAGCTGGGAAAGACCTTCTATTGTGATATTCCAGACTGCATAAACTAGAAGAGGAAGATTGTAAATCAAAGCTGCACTAGTTGGCCAAGATGAACTGCTGACCATCGTAGCTGTTACCTCTCAAGACTTTGTTTTAAAAATACATTTCACTAAAAGCATAACAATGCCATAACTCTACAGTAGAGTCCAGATATTGAGCTCAGTTGCTCTCAGGAGCATAACAGTGATTTACCACACACAGAACAGTTGCATTATATCCTCAAACAGGCCAGCCTCCAAAGCTATTGATATATGGTCCACTTCACCTTTTTCGACAGAAACTAATACGCCTCCGATAGATTTGTAGCTTGTGTATATTCTAGGGTGAGAGTTGTTTTCCACTCCACTTTGCATTTTTTCCATTGCTCATGAAGGAGGAGGAGGTCCAGGAACTCCCACAGATCTAGAGACATCAGAGGTGACTCATTACTCCTTCCGTGCCACTTGGATGCCCCCTGATGAACCTGTGGAGAGATTCCGGATCGAATATGTCCCTCTGGCTGGAGGCAAGACTGAAGTGGTGAGACTCCCTGAATGCTACGGGCATGGCCCTCTATCTTACTTGGAACAATTCAAACAAAAATAAAATTGGGCTGTTTCCAAAGGTTTATCGACCAGTCCACATGTTAAATGTCTGAAACTTGTTTCTTTAGTTGTAAACCGGAGCTACGAGCTTTATAGCTAATTTAGCACTGTAGAAATTGCATGTCAAAATTAGCAAATCAAAATCTATCTTATATCTCTGAAATACTATAGAATAAGTCTAAATCTGTAGTGATATTATCAGCTGAATCACTTCATGCAAATCAGCCTTTTTGGGCTTTACCATTACCTGATGCTTGCTGAGATACCAAGTTATATGCTGAAAAAGCAAATGGTTCTTTTTAAAGATGGAGCTACAATTGTTTTTAGCTCTGCTAAAAACTTTTGTCCACACAATAGTTTCATACAGTCTCAGAAACAACATATATTAACATGAAAGCCTTCCTTACTTACTAGTAGCATTAGCATTGGAGCTCCACAATGAAACTAATGAAGCGAGCTTCAGACACCAAAAATGTCTTTGTTGATTGACATGGGGAATTGTGCAAATATCGTTTTTGACTGAAATCATTTTTACACGCTCTTTCCAGTAATGAACAATCCACACACCATCATCAGTCTATTCTATAGCTGATTCATCACCATCAGTCTATACTGATAGTTTGCTTTATACTGGTGAAAAAGCCAGTTTAGATACATTTACATTCCCTCATTTCTCAACAGAATTTTTTCCATTCAAGTGCCCAGTGTTTTCCATCGGCCTATTTGAGGCATCATAAAATTGAGGTTTTGTGGCCAGGCATAAGTCCTCCAGAACTGACTCCACATTGGTTTGATTTTATTGGATCTCTTACAATGGAAACAACTGCTATTATATAATAAGATCAAATTTATACCACATATAAATATGTCTTATGGGAGGTCTGATTACATGTTACATCCCCACTATTCTTATATGTAGACTTTTTCCTCCAATTATATATATATATATATATATATATATATATATATATATATATATATATATATATATATATATATATATATATATATATATATATCTCATTAGATCCTTATGTAAGTATAGTTATGTAGGATTTTATTGTTGACAACTTGTTTGTTTGAAGATATTACAGTTTTGGTCTCAAAAGGATATTAATATCAGTTTTCCTGTGTCTGCATTACTGTAGCTGGTGTATTGAAATTTTGGGTCATAATTAAGACCTGATTAGCCTTAGTTCACTGTGATCAATAGCACATTTCTGTAGTTATTTTTACAATATTCATCCCTTCAATTATCTATGGATGTTAAATTATTATTCAGGTGGTTTATATATTTTGATTAAAATTTTTTTTTTATTTTTTTTTACAGATGTACGTCGATGGTGAGGAGAACACTTTGGTACTGACCGGCCTGACCCCTAACACGGAGTACGCAGTGAGTGTGTTCTCCATTATTGGCGAGGAGAGTAGTGACCCCCTCAAAGGCACAGAAACCACCCGTAAGTTGCACAAATGATTGCCTCCTCTCTGCTATTTGTTATAATTGTCCTGATCCTACTTTATTTTACATTAAATAAATCCTAAAGCTCACTCCCTTCATTTCAGACCTTTATTGACCATATGTTTGTGTCACTAACTTCTTATTTCTCAGTAAATAAACCAAGATGTTTAAGTTTGTTTTAATCATGTTTGCTAAAGGAATAATCCAAATGAAATGAAACACAAGTCTCTACTCTAAACATCAAACTGTGTCAAGTTTCTTAAAGTAATATTAAGCAGACTGACACTTAATGACACACTGGTGTCTATAAAAATGGACTAAAGGTCATTGGAGATAAGAAAACTATTGTAGAGGTCATATTGAAGCCTGAAACAGTTGCAAACTGTTGCAAACAGCATGCAAACATCACCTACTTATCCAACACCTACGGCAAACCTCAAGCAAACACTTAAATACTCTTAAATTCTCAGCTATGATACAATACATTGAACAGACTGTCCCCTGTGGCTGTAACACCTGGACTTCACTTTGCTTCTGCAGTGCCCCTGTCTGCCGTGAAGAGCATGACGGTCTATGACGAAGGTATGACCAGCATGCGTGTGAGATGGGAGCTAGTAGGAGGCGCTAGTGGCTACATGCTCAAGTACAGTGCCATTAATGCAACTGTGCCCACTGTGGAGAAAGAGGTGAGAGCTGTTCCACATGCAAATGCTTCCTCAGCCTTTCCATAACCACTTTATGAAGCATGTTGGCAAGGTCTCTGCAAGTAGTTCCTCACTTCCAGATGGCAAAATGCAAGAAAGCAACGTTTTTACTGTGCTGTTTAGGCAAGTGCGTACCAAAATCAGACTTCTGGGACCCAAGAAGGTAATGGCAAAGATTAGATCATGTTGGGTATGTGATAGCTGTTTCTCCTCTGAAGTCATTGCATTGATATGAAGCAAACAGGATTTGAGCAGATGTTGTGTACTTTTTACTATCTGTTACTACAGGGCGTCTGTAGGGCTGCCAGAAATAACCCCCAAAAGTAGGAAGAACCATTAGGGAACAACCAGCTTTGGTTTTGAATGAGGCATTCAAAAAATGCGACAAGTCCTGTCTGGCTGTGCTGCCTTCTCTCTAACATCCGGTCTCTTGATCTCCCTCCCACTTGCAGATGCGATTAAGGGAAAATGAGAACGATGTCCAGCTGCTGGAGCTGCTTCCTAATACGGCCTATGCTTTATTCCTGTTTGCCCTACATGGGGACGCTGCCAGTGCTCCCCTCAATGACCAGGGAGTTACTTGTATGTTAACTTACATGCATATCCAAACCAGTTTAGTGTTTTTTCTTTTGTTGATCCATTTCATCATTTTATCTGTCTCTCTCAGTACCCCTCCCTCCTTCTGGCAACCTGAAAATCACTGACGTGACCCACAGTTCCATGCGTCTGAATTGGGATCCAGCTCCCGGGACGGTCATAAAGTACATCATCACCTACAGGCCTGAAGGTGGAGAACCAATTGAGGTACTATATATTCCATACATTCTCACGTTAACTAGGAAAACAGTCATAACTTTCAGATGGTACTTCTTTTATAAATATCAAACCCTACAGCTATTTGAAAAGGAACATGTCTGAAACTGAGTCTGATTAAGTATGACACCATTACATATTATTTGATGGTTGAAAAAGGCTTTATCCCTCAAGCCAAACTATGTAGAGAATGTTAAGTGCTGGAGTAGATTGGCTGTACATCAGCGGTGTGGAAGGATCCCAGATTTCTGGAGGTGGATTAGTGGACAAAAGAGATAGCATTGCTGATGACTTGCCTAAATCATTTGTTCTAAACTTACAGGATTTAAAATGGCCAACAACATCCAAGCAGGACAATTTATCTATGCTAACATTTTAACTGTGTGAACTAATCTTGAATCCAAACCAAGAGGAACTCGCAAGTCCCTCCATTTGTGTTTGGAAATTTGAGTACCACAACTATGGTCACTCAAAATGATGTTACATTTGGACAATTTGGGCCAGCATTCAACCGTCTTCAATAGCCCAGTTGGTCGGTACTTACGTATATGAGGTTGTGAGCTTGGGTTGGACCTGGAGAAGAATCAACTTTGCTGTTAGGATCATTATGCAAACATTCATTGATTATTGAGGTATACTTAAACCTGAGCTAGTACAGTGTTTGTATGGTGAAGGACTGTCCAACTCCTGCTGTATTCAGCAAAAAAAATGTTAATGTGCAGGAGTGTGCCTGGAATATTTGATAAAGTAGATAAAGTTCATCTACCTGAACCTCCATAGTAGGTTTTTTTTCAGAGAAAGACAAATCAAGTCAAATTTATTTGTAAAGCACATTTAAAGACAACAGCAGTTGATTCAAAGTGCTGTACAAAATGTTAAAATTCATCACACTAAATAACATTATAACACAAATAATAAAAATAAGTTTTAAGAGAAGATTTAAAAAAGCTAAAGATGGAGTGGACCTCACGTGAAAAGGGAGACTGTTCCAAAGTTTGGGACCAACCACAGGAATGGCTCGATCACCCTTTGTCTTAGTGGGACAACAGGAGACAGATAAAAGAAGTTGATTACATGATCTCAATGCTCTAGTGGGAGAGTAAAGGTGAAGAAGGTCAACGATGTACTGTGGAGCAGAACCAAAAAGAGCTTTGTATGCATAAATGAGAATTTTAAAATAAATTCTAAACTTGACAGGAAACCAGTGAAGAGATGCTAGAATAGGGGAAATATGCTCCCTCTTTTTGGTCCCTGTTAAAAATCTAGGTGCTGCATTTTGCGCAAGCTGCAGACAAGATAAGGCAGATTGTGGTAGGCCAACATTCAAAGAATTATAGTCCGACTGTGATGTAACACTAGAGAGAAAGTGTTTTAACTTCACAATAGATCTTAAATGAGAGAGGCTTCCCTTAACAACAACATCAAAGTACAAGTTTGAGTCAAAAATAACAGAGAGAGAACCTAACTGGGCCTCAAAAGCAGAAGAAACAGTAGGGGAGCCCAAACTAATGACTTCAGTTTTTGCTTTCATTTAACTGCAGATGGACTGATGCCATTTGCCCTAACTGTCAAATACAATTAGGTATCATCAGCATAGCAGTGAAAGGAAATATTCATATCTCTGAAAAGTAGAACCCAGGGGAAGCATATGAAGTGAAAATGACAGTGGACCCAATATGGAGCCCTGAGGAACACCACACAATATGGGGGCCAAAGAAGAGAAATTCCCTATGTTTACTGCAAAATCCTATCTTTCAGATAAGACACAAACCACTGCAAAGCCAGACCCATGATACCTACCACAGATCCAGTAAAACAAGTGCCAAAGTCAAGTGACATTAAAATATCATTAGTAACCTTTAATTGGGCAGATTCAGTGCTGTGTAAAGATCTAAAACCTGACTGGAACTTGTCTAAAATATTCAAAAAATTCAGCCATGTGCATAAACAACTTTTTCCAGTAACTTTGAGATAACATGCTATTTGGAAATAAGCCATTAGTTGCTGTGTAAAGTTGGATCAAGATAAGGTTTTTTAAGCAAAGGCTGCACAATTGTATATTTTTAGGCTGGCTGGTACAACTCTAGTAGCTAAAGTGCTATTAATAATGGTTGTCACAACTGGACTGACAGTTTCAAAAAAACTCTTTCAAAAGATTAACACCTTATCTGTGAGGTTAAATCAGAAAGCTGGGTTGAGGCGACTGGTTGAAAGGTAATTAAATACTTTTGACGTTTTCCATGTGCTTACTGACATTTCTGTTTTCCCACCTTGATGTTTAATGGATAGGTTGAAGTTGGTGGTGATATCATTAACTTGGATCTCAATAACCTACGTTCTCAAACTGAGTATGATGTTACTGTCACTCCCGTATATGACGTGGGAACAGGAATCAAAATGCCTGGCAGCGCAATCACTGGTGAGATTTTATTTTGATTCATTCTTTGAGGGCAGTGAAAAATATCTACCAGACTATCAGCTCAAAGATTAGCTCTTGGTTGCTGAAAAAATGGCTGCGAGACATTTCAATAGCTCTACTGAATCTATCCATTGCTGTCATTGGAATGTTTCTCATGCATTCAACCACTCCATGCATTGTGTGTATATAGTTATTATTTTTTTTTAAGTCTATCAGTCACTGCATAGGAGAATGTTTATTTACAAATTCCAGCTCACATGAAGCCTTTAACTGTAGAGCATAAATGATGACTAATATTCTAGTAATTGGGTCACCTTTTTCTCTGTCCCCACATACAGATGTTGTGCCAGCCCCAAAGAACCTGAGGTTCTCTGAGGTGACACAGACCTCATTTAGAGCCACATGGGAGCATGGAGCCCCCGATGTCGCCCTCTACCGCATTGGGTGGGTTAAGAAAGGGGGGACAGACTTTCAACAAGTAAGTTGATCCAAATTGCTCCATAGATCACTTAAAAACAAAGTTAAGTTTGTGGAATAGAGTAGAATTTAACAGAAGAGTATTATGTTATAAATTTTGTCTAAAAGCATCTTAGTGCCTTAATCCACAAAGACCAAACCAAGGGGGCAAGAAATCTCCCTGAGATCCAGCTAAGGAGAATAAACCAGTATACTGTAGGTAAAGGAGACAAGTTGGCCATAGTCACCAACAAATCATTAAAGAATGAGAAGGAATTGTAGGTCTCAGGACAGCAGGAGTATGAGGTAGATTAAAATAGGAGCTTGTGATAACAATTGCCTGGTACTCTGTGTTTCTAAAACTAAGATTTGTGTGTCTATCTCAAGACTATTCTGGGCAGTGAGGAGACGTCTCATGTTCTTCCAAACCTGGACCCAGACACTCTGTATGATGTCACTGTCACAGCCATCTACCCTGATGAATCTGAGAGTGAAGATCTGATTGGCAGCCAACGTACATGTAAGACACACACACATACAACTGGATACACAAGTGCAAATATGTCCTCACAAACAATACATCAACTTCAAAATGTCTACCCAAACTGAAAATAATCAGTAATGATCAAACTGAAATTATGTATTGTTCTCTTAACATCTTTTTCTAGTGTCAAAGAGCATTACACCTGGTATGTTGTTTTTAAACAAGAAGAAATATTGACATTACAATAATTCTAATGGTAACACCAGTGCTGGTCATGGAAATGCCCATGAAAACACACTTTAGAAGGAATAAGATTTGCATGTGATTTACTGAACCCAAAAAAGTGTGACTTGCAGCAAACTTTCCCCCAGAAAACCACCCATCCACCAGTCTTGTCAAATTCATTATGTCACCCATCATCTTGTCATCAACGTCATTCATTGCCAATGTCATTAGCTGCCAGTTTCTGTGTCATTATATGTGCATGTGCAAACATAACCTGCCCGGCTCCACTGTGTCCACATTGTGAAACATGGCTTTGTCACCACCACCATGTGCTTCTCCATTCAGCTTCCAGGACTGAGTATTGTAAGAATAGTACAAAGTGACTTGGTTAACTTATGCTTTACCTTCTACCAGCTCCCAATGGACCTCCTCAGAACTTGCAAGTTTTTAATGCCACTACTACCACTCTGACTGTGAAATGGGACCACGCTCCTGGCCCCGTCCAGAACTACAAGATCAACTATCAACTGGTGGCTGGTGGAAAAACTATGTCTGTAAGTCTTTCTACACCCGGTCACCCCTCATTGCAGAGCGGATCTTTATAATCACAATGTAATGGGCTGCATTTATCCGACTCGATATGTCCAGCAGAACTTTCCACATTACTAACATGAAATATGTTTTACGGACTTGTTGAGCCTTATGTTATCAATTACAGTAGGAAACCCCCCTGGAAAGTTGGAAACCCTTTTCCATAATCCTCAGCAACCTCTGGAACACAACAGCATCTCTGTTAAATGTCTTGAGCCATGAGCAATTTATTCTAAAGAGAACCACCGGTGTGATTAAGCCAATTATCTAAAGGATTGTTAATTGTCCAAAATCCCATCAACAATGGTTTTGACACTTAATTGTTTTTTTGTTTTTGTTTTGTTTTGTTTTGTTTTTGTTTTTTACCACATTGTGTAAATCTCTAAGTTGGAAAACGAACATACATTTCTGCCCAAGAACGTAGTTGATCATGAATTGAAATGAAATTGCTAACAGACACTGGATATTTAGAATAATAGAATCCTCTCTTGCCAAGCATTCTGTCATGTTCTAACTCAAATTTTTCATACAGTTTTATAAATATTAAAACACACAAGACAAACCAACACTCTATCCAATGCAATTTGACAGGAAAATGTGGGCACATAATAAAGATGACAGTGGATGACTACATTAGGAAAATTTGCCTAATGTTCCTATTCTGACATTTTGAACAGTGTGTAAAATTATGCGGTAACACATACACACGCACATGCACTCTATTCTTGTCGCAGTTCTTCAAAGTTGGGGAGAGCCTGGAAATATTTTTCTCGAGTAACCTTCCAAAACATTAGGAGTAGGAAGGTGTGTGCTTTGTTTTCACATACTGATGCTGTTTGCTGGTCTATATTTTTGTTCTGTGTAAGCTCCACCACACCTGAGCCAGGTGCTCAGTGTTTCTACGCTTGCTCAGGTGATCTTGGATCCGTTGGAAGCTAGAACAGCTGCATCAAACCCTCGACAGTGTGGGAGTCCTTAGGGACTTGCCTTGAAAACTGACCACAAGGTTATATAAGATCATAAATACCAAGACAATCCCTGTTGTTGGAAAACATAAACACTTCCCACCATGGCCTTAAAACAGCTGGAGAAGGATGTTTCTGACTCATTATTTAATACATACCAATGATGTAAACTTTACAATGAGAGGAAGAAAATTGTGGGTTATTTGTCCTTTCTCACATCATTAGTTTAACATTTAGATTATGTCACTGTCTCAGGGATTATTTCTTCACACAGAGGACATGTTCTTTACAGCACCAGACTTTGCTCGCTGATGGAGATCCTTTAAGAACTTGACTTTGAAATTTTGCATATGCTTTATACATATACCATTGCACATGTTTAAAAATAAATTGAAATGTAAGGCTTATGATTTTTGGCAGGGGAGGCACGGTGGTTTAGTGATTGGCACGTTTGCCTTGACCTCTGGGATTGGGGGTTCAAATTGCACCTCTGCCATGTGTGCATGGAGCTTGCATGTTCTCCCTCTGCTTCGGGGGGTTTCCTCTGAGCTTCCTGAGGCTCCCCCTATAACCATGTGTAAGATAAGTAGTATGGAAAATGGATGGATTGATTTTTGGCAGATTGCAGCACAATATTGTAAATTAATGACATTTCATAGTAACAACAATAATGTATATAAGTAAGCTAAAAATATATCCTGCAGAGGTTTTATAGAATAGTAGATGAACATGTTTTTCAGGGTAAATACATTAACAGATGAAAAGAAAAATAGCAAGTTGAGCAAAAAGAAGTAGACAGAGAGAATAACATGCATACCTCATTATGTATAACAACTTTAATATAGTATTACTGCTAACTTTAGTCCTTGCCATGTGAATCGACCTCTAGAACTGGCTTAAACTTCTTTATTACATGTATACAACTAAATGCACCGATTCACTTCCTCCAGACTCAATGGACTGTGTATTGCTATGCAACAAGACAATGACCCAAAACATAGCTAAGGTATCTGCGGGACCATCAGGGAAGAGCAGTGGAAAATTTTAGACCAGCCAAGTCTATGCTAATTTAGATACAATTATTACATCCACTGCACTCCTCAAAATGAACAAAAACTGTAGTTTGGCAAAAAAAAGTTTGGCAAAGCACTGCAAAGGAAAATCATATGAGAATATGCTTTTGTCAGCGGGCCAAAAACCTTATGGTTATAGCTCATATGGTCAAATACTAATGTATATGTTTCTTAAACTGTCGTTTCAGTTTACATTCATTTGAGCACAAGAAGTCCAAATTTCCCAAACAGAAGTCCAGAAATAAAATAAAAAAAGTCATGCACTGTACTTTTGAATTCAACCCGTCTGATTTAGCATTTACACAATAAATGTTAACGTTGGCTTCAAGTACTGTTGGACAGCACCTTAAACCTTAAGCTTTCCTACAGCAGTTTTGCTTATAAAACTACTACTAGTTCACAAACTTCATGAAGGGGTTTATTTTGCGGGGTATAACAATATGATACTATAATGATGTTTGGCACCTCATCAGCATTTCAGCCAGTGGTTTCTTTGATGGCTTGGTTTCTAAACAGAAATAAATGGGAGTTCCAATTATTTGTCCAAAGCAAACATTAACTGACTGCTGACATCTATTTCAAACAGACCCAGGTTGGAGGAAAGAAGAACAGTGTTATTCTTCAAAAGTTGACTCCCGACACGGCATATTCCATCACTGTAGCGGCAGTCTACCGCACTGGAGAGCCCAAAGACATTTCTGGCCAAGGAAAGACAAGTATGTGTTTTTTTTTCCCTTCAAGAATCTACCCAATGTGTTTGTATGATTTAAGGGGACATCTTGCTATCCTTTCATTTAAAGGAGGTCAGATGGGGTTGTAATTTTGGACATTTGACAGTCAGAGTAAGGCTGTATTATTTGTTCTCTTCCAGAACCATTAGGTGGGGTGCGAAACCTCCAGGTCCTGAACCCAACCATGACCACTCTGAATGTACGCTGGGAGCCAGCTGAAGGAAAAGTAAAGGAGTACAAAGTTGTATATGTTCCTGTAGCTGGTGGAGCTGAAACCATGGTAGGATTGGTAGGACTGTCAGCTTACTATTGCTGTTAGCAGGAATTCCATGTCTATTTTTCAATCAAGAAGCAGTTTTGAAAAAAAAAAAAAAAGAAGCAGTTTTGCTTTGAAGCTCAGTTTGACTAACGTTAGTTGTACATTAAATGATCAGGAGCAGGTATCAGGTTCCACTACCACTACAATTCTGAGAGGCCTACAGCCAGACACTCTGTACACCGCCACTGTGTACCCAGTATATGCAGAGGGTGACGGCAATAGGATGTCAGAAAATGGAAGGACAAGTAAGTATTACAGTTATTGGTGTTAAATCATTAGCTAGTCTACTTTGTCTTATTGAAACTTTAAACCTATCTGTGTTGTGGTCTTTTTGATTGATAATACAGAGCTCTCATTTGTGATAACTCTATTAGAAAGTGACAGATATCCAACACTAAAATTGTAAAACAAAATCAATGTGGTTCTGTCCTGCAGGGGCTCTGGGAGGCGTAAAGAATTTGAGGGTCACTGACCCAACCATGACCTCTCTCAATGTCAAGTGGGAACCAGCTGATGGGGCAGTACGCCAGTACAAGATCTTCTATGTCCCTGCTGCTGGAGGCACCGAGGATATGGTGGGACTTGCTGAAACTCATTCTGCTTTTGGATTTGTTTGTTAGAATGCATATTTGTGCCTTATTTGAAGAGTTCCTCTTGGGTTCATCTACAAAAAAAAAACAACAACATCAATATATACCAGATGTTTGGCCTAAACAACCAGAGAAAGCCTGACAGTTTTAACTGAACCATCCAATAATCAATTTGCAAGGTCTGATGCACTTGTTTTTGCATGGTCTGATGCACAAGTTTGCATGCTGTAGTTCCAAAAGACATGGTGATAGACTTTGTAAGCATCAACTGTAGTCCTTACGTTCCCCTTTCCATATTATTGGTATTATCTCGCATAAGGAGAGATTTCTGTAGTAAAATACGGACAAATGGAAATTCATATTTTTGGTCATATTTTGAACAGGACCAAGTTCCTGCTAGCACAACAAACATTGTACTGAGGAACCTTCAGCCAGACACTGCTTACACTGTGTCAGTTTTGCCAGTATATCCAGCTACAGAGGGTCGCCGCCAGTCTGAGAATGGAAAGACCTGTGAGTACAAGTCATTGAGTCACCACTGTGCTCTTCATGTTTGTGTGTGTTATGGTAGAACAGCTTTTAAAAGTGACTTATTTTGCCATTATTCCTTGTTCACTTTCCAGTGCCTCTTAGTGGTGTTAGAAGTCTCCGTATCTCTGATGCCACCTTCACCACGCTGACAGCAACTTGGGATGAGGCCGATGGGAATGTTCAAGGCTACAAAGTCATCTACATACCCACAGATGGAGGCCCTGAGATTGTGGTACAATTCTGCCTTTCTTGCTCTTGGAAAAAACAAAACAAAACAAAAAATTTTAATTTGTTGCAACTTCTACATCACTACATGATGTTGACATCACACATGATGACAGGCAAAGATTTTGTGAGATGTGTAAAGTAAGTGCCTGGCGTAGGCCCTGATGACTGGAAAAGCTAGTCCCAGATGGGATTTTCACATAGACAGATGAAAGTGTCATCGAGATTTTAAATCCTCAACTTGAGATTTGAAATCCCCTTTGACACGAAATTGTTCAGAATCACTTGGAGCAAACCAAGTGTGAAAAGCATGCAATTCAAAAAAAAAAATAAAATTGTTATAAAATCCATTTTGCATGCCATTTGCAAATGGATCCGTGACTTTCCTATTTTGTATGCCAATTTTCAGGATTGCTGGTGCAAACCAAGTGTGAAAAGGATACTATCACACAATTTAATGTATTATTAAATTGACTTGGCATTTTGTAATGGATCTCTCAGGAATTTGCATTACCTATTTGGAATTGGCAGACCTATACCATGAGGTTTGGGTTAGAATTTCTAGGAGGAAAGAGACCAATTGAGATAATGCATTATTACCAGAACATGTTGAAGTGTAGGGTTTTTCCATTTCCACCGTTGGCAGTTCAGCTCAGTAGAATGTCTCCTGTTCCACTTTACAGGAACAAGTATCTGAGAGCACCACTACATTTCTGATGAAAAGCCTTAAGCCCAACACTCAATACACGGTCACCGTGGTGCCCATTTATGCTGAAGGAGATGGACCACAGCTCTCTGAGAAGGGCAGGACAAGTAAGTAATAATGGTGACATCCAAAAATGAAGGTGTATAATCTATTAAATATGTAGCAATGTGGCTTGTTCGTTCGTTTTGTACCAACTACACCACCCCGAGAAAACGGGGAAAATCAAAACTACGCCACATGTAGCAATGTGGCTCGTTTTGCTCTACAACTACACCATGTATAGCTATGCAGCTCATTTGTTTCATTAATATACCAACTACGCCACCCCCGAGAAAACGGGGAAAATAACTAAAGTATGGACACACAAGTACGTTCCACTTAGAACAGGCAAGAGGCATGGGTTTCCATACAAAAATACATTTTATTTTGAAGACTGGCCAATAACTATTTTTAAAAGGAACAGCCAACACAGTCAGGCATTGGTCAAATAAAACAGTCACAAGAGGAAGTTAACAATAATCATAGGAGAACTGAGGCTTCCTGTATGAGGGGTAGGCTAGTACATCAGCACCAGCTGTACAAAAGGGAGAAGCACCCCACTAATCAGAATCATACCCACAAAGTTCACTGCAAATAAACACAGCAATAATAAAGTCCCTTAATTAAGTAAAGCCCAAGGTGCCGCAAAGAACTCCCTCAACCTCAGGAAGCACTCAGCTCCTACAAGGAGAACACAGTCAATTACAATATGCTCAAAGCAGACAACAAAAGAATAAAACAAAGACAAAACACAGATAACCTCAAGCTCAAATTGAGTACAGGTAGCAAGTTTACCAAGACTAACCAAAACCACTACTACCACATAGCCGTATCAGCATAATTGATAAGGACTGTTACAGCACAGCTGTATTTAAGAAAACTGATCTTAATGACAGTAGCCAACACAAGACAAAATAAAACCAAATCGGAGTATGAAGCAGCAACATTAATCAAGCAGTCAATCAAGCAGCCCCAAAGCAGCAACAAAGCAGCAGAACCAAACAGCAACGTGGCTCTGTGAGTGAGGGGGAGTAGCTATACCGATATGACCACATCTTTCTCAGCCCGTCTTAATGCATGCAAAATACAAAAGAACGAATAGGTGTTACAACCTCAATCTGGAAAGCATGCAAGATAGTTTAGCTCAAATATCAGAACTAAACAATTTACCTACCATGATCTGATGACATGGTACTCACGGTGGCACATACGAAAATCATGTTAGCTTCATAACCAGAGCTACGTTAAATTACCATGCTACACAGTTGGGAGCCTTGACGGCACACCGCACTGATTGTGAGCAGCACATCACACCCACACGCAGTGTCAGTAGCCCAATGTCACACTAAATACATAAAGTGCATGGTAAATAGACAACGCTAGCATCACACAGCTAAGCAACAAAGCTAAAAACACATACCTCTGTAGTCTGTAGCAACGAAAGGAAGGGGCAGGACTTCGAACATGACGCATTCTGAGAGGCCTTAACGACCATTTATATATGATGCTAGGTTGAGAGCCCATTGGCCACGTATTTAATAAGGGTGACGTTTTAACCATGACACACACCCCACTACAAAAACATTTCACATCAATCATTTGTTGAGGATAAAGATAATCACTACAAACCTCAATTAAATTGTTCTCAGAACCTTTGGGTACTGTGAGGAACCTGCAGGTTACTGATCCAACCATAAATACACTCAATGTTCGCTGGGAACCTGCTGAGGGCAATGTCAGAGAGTACATCGTTATCTACGTCCCTGAAGCTGGTGGTGAACAAGACGTGGTGAGACATACTATTTTTTTCTGCAACCAAATATTGTCATCTATATTTTGAACTCCTTAGTGCCTGATGAAAACAACCCAAAACAAACAAACACACTCCCAGATATGCTAAAGGAAAAGTCATTTCTTAAATGTCATTTAAAATCAGCGACACATCGATTCAAGAATGGCCACACTGATTGTTCATTGCTTTGTAAATGTCAAATGTGTGTGAACAGGAACAGGTCCCAGGGAGCACCACCTCCACCATTCTGAAGAATCTAGAGCCTGACACAATGTACACTGTTACTCTGGTACCTGTTTACCATGAGATGGAAGGGAAACCCCTGTCAGAAAATGGAAAGACAAGTAAGTCGTAGATTTGCTAATTAAATATATTAACTCATTTCCACTGCTGGAACCGAACAGCGCAAAACTAAACATTTTTAGGCTTCTGTTACATTAAGAATTCATTTAAGGGGCTATAAAACTGGAACAAAATAATTACAAGGTAATTTTCTATGACAAATCAGATTCATGAGAATTGTTGGCTGGTGTGTAGAGAGTTGTAACATGCAGACTTTCTCTAAAAATAATATGATACATAACATGAATATGCCAGAAAGCATTGCCAATGCCCTTTTCCCCCCTCTGAGTCTGGGTTTTGATTTCAGAAATGCACCAATGGGCACTCCAGTTTAGCCAAACTTTGCTAGTGTTCTGCATGTTTTGGGGTATCCTCCCAGTTCTCCAGTTTCGTCTCATCTCCCAAAAACATACTCGAAGGTGGATTGGCTACTGTGATCTGCCGCTACGTGTGAATGTGTATTTGCATGGTGACCCTCCAGAGTGTATTTCCACCTTGTGCCCAGTACCACATAAACGAATGAATGCTATTGTTATTGTATTTTGTAATCACATAACTTTGCTTATTTTCACCAGAACCACTGGGTGGAGTTCGGAACCTGCAGGTAATTGACCCAACTGCAAACACATTGACTGTACGCTGGGACCATGCAGATGGAAATCCTCGCCACTACAAGGTTTTCTATGTAACACAACCAGGAACAGAGGAGAAAATGGTAAAAATAAGATGAATGTGCCTTATCTGTTAAAACATATCTATTACTTATTTTTATTAATGCTCATGCATGTGATACAATGTATTGCTTTTATCTTTTTTCCCCCAACATGTAAACAGGAACAAGTTTCTGGTAGCGCTACCAGCACTGTCTTGCGTAACCTAGATCCCAACACTGTCTACAAAGTCACATTGTTGCCCATATATGAACAAGACATAGAGGGCAAACGTCAGTCTGAGAATGGAAAGACGAGTAGGTCTACATATGTTGTACTGGAAATGCATCAGTGATTTTCAGTTTTGGGTGGTTTTGGTTTGCATCACATTAGCTCATGTTGTCCTGTGTTTTGTACAGAGCCTCTGGGTGCGGTGAAGAACATTCAGGTGACAGATCCCACTGTTAACTCTTTAAGGGTGCGTTGGGACCCCGCTGATGGTGACGTCCGTCAGTACAACGTCTTTTACGTGCCTACTGCTGGAGGCACTGAAAGCATGGTATGTAGTCACAGTCTATGTATATTTAAATTTTACTAATACATCTGACCCAAGCCCATGCAGGCCCTGCTCATTAGCCTAAGACTGAGCTTTGGGATTACTGATGATGCTAAACAATAATGGACTGCTTGATAATAATAATTTTTAAACTTTTTCATTAGGCTCAGGTGTCTGGCGTTTCGACCAACACAATTCTTAGGAACCTACAGCCAAACACAGAGTACACAGTCACTGTGGTGCCAGTGTATTCAGATATGGAGGGGAAGAGACAGTCAGAGAAAGGAAAGACAAGTGTGTATCAGTCAAAAATTATTTCATAATACATATGCATCTACATTAAAGTATATCATACTGAGACCTTTACATTAAAAGCAAATATATAGTTTTTGATTCTGAACCAACCTTAAAACAATACAATATCATCTTTTATCAAGAACCTTTGGGGGGAGTAAAGAACCTGCAGGTGACTGACCCAACCACCAGCTCTCTGCGGGTGCGCTGGGAGCCCGCTGAAGGAAACGTGCGCCAGTACCGGCTCTTCTATGTTCCTGCTACGGGAGGTGCTGAGGATATGGTGAGATATGTAGACAGCTTTCTGTCTTATTATGAAGTGTAGAAGCTGGGGCTCTTTCTAGCCCAGACTGTAGAATCATAGAGTTCAATCATGTGTACAGCAGCAGCTGTAATAAACGTGAACAAGGTTGTTTATTTCCTTAACAATTCATTTTTATTAACATTTTTTTTCAATATAATATTGGAGGAGATACAAGAAGTAAGAATAAGCACACACTATCCAATCTAAGCACAAATTACACAAAGGTATTTGGGGTTTTATGTTCCTTGTTTTGAATGAAAGATCTGGCTAGCTCCAGATACAGCTTTTCTGTTTAGCATTCATAATCATGACATAATTATGGAGTTGAAACACTTACAGTAGGAAGCATGAATGCTGCTGCCTTGTAATGTATGTGAGTATGTGTTCCAGTGTGTATGCATTATAGTTTTATGCCTATGTCTATTCAATGACATTGTGCTATAAGGCTCAACTCTAATGGTTGATGGATTATAAAATTTGTTTTAGCTCTTACTTTCTGTCCTACTCAAATACATGCACTAATCTGCAGATGGATCTTTATCATACTTATATCTGTTCATTCTTACTCAGGGAGTGTGTAAGGTTGAGAGGATACATGTTGATCAGATTTCTTGTTCTTGTCACAGGAGCAAGTATCTGGAGGAACCACCAACACAGTTTTGAGGAATCTTCTATCAAATACGGTCTACAATGTAACTGTGGCTCCAGTGTATCCTGAGGGAGAGGGCCTTCGCCGGTCAGAGATAGGAAAAACACGTGAGTGCGCTGGATGAAGTCATCACTGTTTGCATACCATGCTGTACAGTATAATAAAGAAATGGAATAAGCAATGCCCTCTTTGCACCAGCCACTTTTTTTTTCAAAGGGAAAAAGAAAAACGTTTATGGAAAGATTAGGATGGCTTATGTTGTCTGTCTTCCATGAGTCTGGTTGGTCTGATCACGCTTAGCACATTGGCCTTATTTTCACTCTGCATGTGAAGCTTACTCAGCAAATCCCCTGTCTGGAGAAGGCTGATCGAAGAGCTCAGATTTCACTGGAGCGTGAATGTATAATGCTTTGGTTCTCACCAACGCCCTTCGATACAACACTAACAGCAGTAGGGAACTATGCGTTATGTCCTCTCAAGTCCCTCAGTGACATTTACACCCAAATGATTTACAACAGTGTATGATCCCCTAATGTATCATATAGTAGGGCAATGTTTGCCAAGTCCTCCCATGTTGTACTATTAATATCTGAATAGTAGAAGTGATCATGCACAATTTACAATGCATAATACTGTATGTGGATTTGGATCAAATCCACACAGTACTGTACTTGTCCTCAATGCCCCAGTACATGATGAACTTATGCCTTCTGTGGATTTTGTGGATGTATCTCAAATTGGGAGTGACGATAGAGCAGCGTTTGTTTATTACAAAATCATGCTTGGAGTCCTATGCTGAACTAGAAAACAAAAGCCACATCTGCTTCAGTTTTAAAGACAACTACAGTGGTTAGTCCAACTGTACACCACCCTGCCCCCCACAGTTTTGTGCATTCCCTGCATGCATGCCATAAAAACCAATGCTGCTGTGTCTACTGCTTAGCTCAGCATTTATTTCCTAGCTTTATTGCTGTAATGTAGTCCTAGTTCCTGCTTAAATTGGGCCAGTTCTGGATGCCATTTTTCTTGCTCTTTCGAAGCTAAATTCCTAGCTTCGACTGATTGTCTTTGTGGCCTCTAAAAACTAGCTGTTTATAATGCTTTCTATGTTGTTCCACCCCACAGTTCCTCGTACTCCACCCAGGAACATCCAGGTTTATCATCCCTCCCCCAACAGCCTCAACGTCCGGTGGGAACCAGCCTCAGGCCAGGTGCAGCAGTACCGTGTTGAGTATGCACCTCTCACCGGAGTCCGACCTTCAGAGTTTGTGAGTTTCATTCACATCCTATTCTGTTTCTCTTCTTTCCATGTTCCATACAATTTCTCAAACACAACTGAACATAATATAACATAATATAAGGAACATAAGACTCCAGTATTGTGGTGTGGTATACAAAACAATACACAGTGACAGTAGTGAGTCAAGGCACAGCATCTAATTCTTTTAACCTGATGCTGGGTGTTCACTTCTGCTTGTGGTATTACCCATTTCTCTTTCTCTTTGCTTAGTTGCATAGTTTTTATTAGCTCCCACAGTTGACTGTGAGGTGGTTTCATACATAAATCATGCCTTCTGTACTTCGGATTAAGCAATAAACATGGCGCCAAAAGAAGATTTGAATGCATCAAAAGAAACATACACTATGCACATCTGCACAAGACATTGATAAACTCTGTACATGTAAGAAAGACTCAAACACTGAGTGAGAAATAATGAGGCTGTTGGTTTTGTGATTGAAATATTCTTTGATGTATTTCTGGATTTTGTTAAACCAAAGGCCATATGGAAGTTCATTTGCTTTCATTGTTTCATGACTTTACCATAGTGCGCATGTGTAAAGATTTGTACTTATACAGTTCATACCTACAGTAGGGCCCAAATGTCTGAGTCTACTGCCAAGAATGCTTTCATTTTGTTATTAGGTATTCCCATAACATTAATCATTTCTGTTCAAGAATACGTTGCTTGAAACCAATTGAGTGTTGATGGTTGTCGAATTTTAATAATAGCAAATGAGATTGACTCACCTCTGAAGGCTGTATTGCTTCAGTCAAGAAAAAAACAAACTGTTCTGTCATATATTAGAAAAAGAATGAAGAAATGACTCATACCTCAGATATTTTCTATTTGTCTGAGACAAATTCTGAGGTTGATCTAATTTGTACTCATGTCACTCCCATACACTTGCTACTGTAGCACCACTATACAGCATTGATCAGAGGAGGATGCTGTGAGGTTTTTTTATTTACATTTAAAAGGACACTGATATATTTATTGTGTATATTCAGTATATATATATATATATATATATATATATATATATATATATATATATATATATATAGTTATCGCTCTTGGTGTGAACGGGCCTTTAAAGTCAGTGCTATTGTTAGAGCTGCTGATATGGAAACTGAATGAACACTTTCTGACCCATCTGATTCAAGAATTCAACAGAGCTGTGGAAGAAAATTTAGTAAAGCTTTTATAAATGACGAAATAGCAGTTCATGGTCGTTCCCTTGGATTTTGCTACCTACCATACACGAGTGATTCTCAGACCTGCATGCCATGTGCTCTTTGTCCGGTGTATTCAAATAAGGGCTGTCATAGGTCTAATGCACAACTGTATTCCCAGTGATGCAATGATTCACAGATTAAAGAGGGTACTCATTAGATGGAGTGATAATCCTGCTGGTTGTTGACAGTTACAGAATGGGATTCCCCACAGCTGTATAACACCAGCAGCAGATGTGTTTAGACTTGAATGGGAGGTGAACCCCAAGTCTGCTCTCACCAACAGCAGCCATCCAAACCGTTACGTAAAGGAGAAAGCTATTTAACATTTAACCCCTGGCAGCTTTTGTTTACATTACACATCTATTTGAAGATGTCCTTTTGGTCCGCTAATCTAAACAGAGGTTTAATGGTGAGGTCATTATGTATATTTGTGTGTGCCAAATTAGTGATCTTCACAGAACTGTTTTAAATAAGATGCACTTAAGCATACTCATCTGCATGTCATCTACATGACAATCCTTACTGTGTAGGTCTTGGTTCCTGGAAACCTCAACAATGCATTCCTGGAGCAGCTCGTCCCTGACACACCGTACTCCGTCAGTGTCTTGGCGCTGTATGCTGATGGGAATGGACCACCAATCAAAGGAAACGGAAAAACATGTGAGCTAAACTTTATGATTATACTAACAACACAGATCGTAAACGGAGTTTCTAACTCTGGTGAGATGCAGAAACATGACAGAATCAGTCATTTGTTGTGTATAAAGTGTGTTTGCGTATCTTAGTGTGAGAAGTATGCTAACAGTGAGCAATGTCCATTTCAGTGCCACGTGCCGGTCCTAGAAACCTCCGTGTGTTTGATGCCACCACAAGCACACTCAGTATCGGCTGGGATCATGCTGAAGGACCTGTAATGCAGTACAAAATCACGTATGCGCCAATGACAGGAGACCCCATTACTGAGTTTGTGAGTATTTATATAGATTATTCCCTATCAGAGCTATATCAGTGACGGCATCGTATAGCTTAGTAGTTAGCATGTTCGCCTCACACCTCCAAGGTTGGGGGTTCGATTCCCGCTGCTGCCCTGTATGTGCAGAGTTTGCATGTTCTCCCCGTGCTGTGGGGGTTTCCTCCGGGTACTCCAGTTTCCTCCCCAAGTCATGGTAGGCTGATTGGCATGTCCAAAGTGTCTGTAGTGTATGAATAGTTGTGTGAATGTATATGTGATTGTGCCCTGCGATAGATTGGCACCCCGTCCAGAGTATCTCCCGCCTTGTGCCCCATGCTCCCTGTGTTAGGCTCCAGGTTCCCTATGATAATAGATGGTATAGAAAATGGATGGATGGATGGATGCATATACTATACATAATATCTTAATAAACCATTATACATGCACATAAGTCACATGAATTCTTATAGACATGTACGTTCATGATGCTGATGTTGTGAGTATTCATACACAACATTCTAGTTGTTCCCTCACCAGCCTCTCTTTTTTAGTTAATTACACAAAATGCCATGTTTCTATGAAATCGCAACTATCTCCCTCCTAAAGACTTTCCTCTATCAGCAAGTGCTGACACTAGAGACTCCTTTCAAAACTGCTAAATAATCATCTCCTCACAGACAATGTGTAAGTTCTCTATAGAAACTATTAGAACTAGTGCATTAATATAAATCTGTGATTGGCCTTTTCTGCTGGAACTGTTGTCAGAGCTACTGTTATAAAAAAATTAATCAACACCTTCTGACCAGAACTATCAGAACCGTTCCAACAATTCAACAATTCAGTTCACCAGCACTGTGCTATAAATGTTCATATCATTGAGGTTACTGACTGACCCAACACTATGAATATATTATACAATAATAAATTGTGTAAACCTGTTAGTGTGTATGTTTACAGTTCATGCATAGTGCAACATCTTATATAGGCAGATTACACTGTACTGTACTTTACTGTATGTGATACTGAGTTTGTGAGTATTCAATTCTAAGTGCTTATTTTATATTCACATTTATAATACAAGTGTTTATTAAGTTTCATGCAAAATATCTTATAATGCATTTCATAAAGAAATCTGCTTATTAATGTTTATTGTTTCAGTAGGACAGTGACATATGAAATGTATCAACAGAGCGTATAAAATCTGTTCACATCAGTCATGTTGTCCAGCTTCAGCAATTAGCAGATTGGCACATTAATATTCCTAATGCAGTAAATTAACAAGGCTAACAAAGTCCAAATTGACATCATGTGTTAAGGCCAGAGAGTAAGAGTGAAAGCAGAGGATGTTATTCTCTGACCTGAGCAGCTGGTGTTACGTCATTTCAGCTCCTGTTAGAAACTGCAGCTAAAGGAGCGGAAATGAATCTTTTCTTTTCAGTGACTGTTGAGGGAAATTGTTATTATTATTATTATAGTTAAGGCAGGAGTTCTCCAGAGACAGGCGTCATGCTCTAATTATTTTTTTTTCTTTACTGGCAAAAGCCTTGAGCTTCTGAGTGGACCTTGTGTTGGTGACTACATGCCTTAATGATTCATCTAAAGTGGTGCTTTATCTGTGGTCCAATCTCTCTTTAACTATGTGTGTATGGCTTGTGCTCAAGAGACGATGTCATTTTCACGCTCTACTTCAAGATATTCAACATACAGTTGTTAATGGAAAGCTACAGCAGCTCACTTAGTTAAAAATCCAAATGGAATCCTACTTTTTTTTTTTAAACAACTCTTTTTTTAATAAACCTAAAACCCATCTGATATCCATATGTTTGTGCACAGACTGCTGTTCCTGGAAACAGAAACATTGCCATCCTCCAAAATCTACTCCCTGATACTCCTTACAACATCACTGTACTGGCCATCTACTCCGATGGACAAGGAGGGTCTCTGGTTGGAAATGGAAAGACACGTAAGTGACACAAAGTAAAACTGTACGCTCTGTTCTTTTCTCTCTCTTAATGAAAGTTCATCGTGCAAAAAAGCAAAAACAAATGCAGCTTGTCATGTTACTCAAAAATTGCAAAACGCAAAGCACCTGGACCTGGAGACTTTCCTGTTGGAGGACAGCCATACCTTAAACTGTTACAAAGCTCTGACACAGGAGACTTCTTCTATAGATGTTAAATGAGCATTTTCCATACAGTAAACATCACCATATCAATGCTTTCCTTGTTTTAATGTGTGGCTTTGTTAAATAACATTTTACAGTGCTTATCATTAGTCTTAGATGTGTAATGCCTGCCATATGAGTCAATAAGCTGACAGTATAGAAACAATACTGTATTAGAATGCGGGTATTAATATAGACCTGCATTATTGTCCGTTTGCATAGTAGTTATAGATGGTTTAATTTTTTAAAAACATTTTTATAAAGGTGTAGAGATGTTCCTATACCACTATTAGTGTGCATTAAATGAGACTGTTCAGTGCATTAAATGACTGAACAATTTCTTATTCAAGATTCAGATTATTTTCAACTCTTTAATATGATAAATCATCTATGTGATGATTCTTAAAGAACCTACTAGTTTGTACAGACACTGGCAAAGCCTGGAGCTTGTCTTTTTTCAATTTCCCCAAAACGTAAGTACAAAAGATATTTGTTCTTAATTCAGTGTTAAGAAAAACAAAACAAAGCACTTGGTTGAGTTCACAACTTCCTCTGTTTGTGAATTATGTGACAACCTGTCTGAAAATTACTATTGATAGGACGCAGGATACTTTTTGAATGGTAAACATCAGTCTGAGTTAGTTTTCTGTTGAATATATTGGCATGTGATAGTGTTATGCCTGGCAGTTCATAGCTACCTTTGTGAAAATAAAAGGCAGTAAACTCAGTCTAAACATGCATATTCCCCATGAAGGCAGCGTAAACACGGCGCATAAAAATCATGTGGGCCTGATCGGTAGGAGCTCCGGGCCATGCCAAGCCAATAAGGATTTTTTTACTCAGTGGAAATGAGTCATGCTTTAGTGTACTTTTGCTGGGTAATTGGCAGAATGGATTCAGCAATGAGATATTTCTCTGCTGTGTTTCTTGGATCAACAGTTGGCCTGCTGGAGCCCCAAAACCTTCGGGTGTCTGATGAGTGGTACACCCGTTTCCGTGTGGCCTGGGACCCTGCTCCAGCCCCGGTGCTGGGGTATAAACTTGTCTATCAGCCCACAGGTACATTTCAATCTGTTTCTGTTCTTTGCTAATGTAGTCTGGGAATACACACGTCCACAAGACAACAAATATATATGTAAGGTATTTATTCTGATGTATCTCTTTTAGAGAAAGTGTTTCCAATAGTAAAATAGATATGCTAACAATTAAGTGTTCTTGCATGAAAACATGGAATTGATTGCTTTTATTGTCACTGCACAAATTGGGAGTATATATATACACACACACACACACAAATAAATAAATAATAATTATATATATATATATTTATATATATATGTGTGTGTATTATATATATATATATATATATATATATATATATATATATATATATATATATATATATATATATATATATATATATATATATATATATATATTTGCAACTAAAATAGAACATATAAAGCAGTCAAGATGTTCATATCAGTGTGATGGTGGAACATAAAATATAGACAACAAAACTACCAAAGAAAACAATACAACAAAACAAACACACCTAACTAATTGATAAAATAATTTAAACAAGTTATTATGTACAAACGCATACACGTGTATGCATATATGCAGATAAAAAAAACATGCATGAAAAATGTGTATGTAAATGTCATGCATAACTTTTTTTTGTCATATTGGCTTCTCAGATAAAGACGAGACACTGGAGGTGTTTGTCGGCGATATTACCTCATATAATCTTCACAACCTGCTACCTGGCACAACTTATGATGTCAAAGTGTTTGCTCAGTACGACTCTGGTGTGAGCGGAGCGCTCACGGGACAAGGAACAACACGTACGTATCTGAATGTAATGTATTTTTAATTCATATTATGGTGCTCATGCCAATCAAGAATTGACAGAAGGTCTGTTTTTAGAAGTGGTAATCCCAATGCAACTATTTTCTGATTTGGTCATTTTAGATTGGACCGTGAAATTATGAAATATTATGAAATAATATATATATATATATATATATATATATATATATATATATATATATATATATATATATATATATATATATATATTTCATAATTTCACGGTCCAATCTAACAGGTGTTCTTTGTGCCCATTATATACTGGTTAAAAATAATATACTCAATACTACTAGATGCATTCATCCAAAGAGACAGGACAATATGAATAGGAGAAGGGGTAGTTTTACAAGGAAGATAATTTTCCTTTCTCTGTCTGTGCAGTCTACCTCAATGTGACCAACCTGGAAACGTACAACGTCGGTTACGACCAGTTCTGCGTCAAGTGGACACCTCACAGAGGAGCGACTTCTTACAGGATCAAACTGAATCCTCTGGATCGTGAGTCACATAAACCACTTTGACATGCATTTCGATCATGTCCAGATCATTTGGTTTAATTTACCCCCTTGTTTGTATAAATAGTTAAAGTTGTTTGCCGATCGTTGCCATAGTGACCCGTCTCTGTTGCCTTGTATTGTGTCATCAGTCTCCTGGAATGACAACACGTCAGTCGCCTGTACTGAATGTTTATCTTCTATGTTTTTTCTTCGTTTATTCTCTGTAGAAGGACATACATAGAATAAACTTGACCAACAAGTTGTAACTGATTCAGATGGGTTAGAAAATTATGTTTCTTTCCTTAAATCCATCTGGTTCTTATTCACGCATAGATTAAGGGTGTTTAGTCAAAAAAAAAAGAGAGCAGGATATTGGAGGATATGTACACTGGCAATCCATTTAGCAAGGTCCTGAGACAAATAACGAACCAAAGTGCTAGTACGTCCTCCAGACAAAGGGGAATGTGCCAATATGGCTGAGAGATTAAACAACAAACAATTCACAACAAGGCTCTTAGATTTATAAGGAACACACAAGGTCTGCAGTTCCATCAGAGATTCCTATATATCACATACTGTTTTTTTTTAAAGTTAAACACACTGTGGTTAATGACAATCTATAGAGCTATCTAAGAGCTGGGATTAGATTGGATCAGGACAGTACACAGGATGAGTCTAAAAACTAGATATTTTCAATTACATATGAAGAACAAATAGAACATTCAGACAATACATATTAGTGAAAACCTAATTATGTGAAAACATGGAGAAAACAACTCCTTGAGGGATTCTTGTATGGAACTGAGCATGTTTACATGTACAACATAGTTACAAATATAATGTGCTTGACATGAACTCAAGTAATGTGAAATTCTCTGAGTGATCAGTCCTTGTATTTGATTCTAAATATTTGATGTGTGCACGACTTAAAAGTCAATTTTCCTGCTTCATTTTATTTCCAGTTATGGGGTGGTTTCATTAGCCAGCATTTGTATTTCTTTTTTCCCAATTTCAAATTGCACATAATGCTGTCTTTCTTCAAATTGTTAGTCTATGGTTTAATGTCTTTCCAGGACTCAATGGTGGCTTTAATCTCACCTTATATAAGATATACAGTAGAGTATGCTGTTTACACAGTAAATAAATAAATTCAGATCATTATTATTATTATTATTATTATTATTATTATTATTATTATTATTATTATTGGTTCAAATTGTAATACATCCATGTAATATGCATTGCTGTGTTATTTTTATTTTTCAATAAAAGAAAGCTGCTCGGTAAATAGAATGTAACAAAAGGGTATTTGTTTTGATCACTGATAAAATAGATGGTGTTATTTGATATTCAGACCCCCTGTACAGTGTAAGAAGAGTTCCTCTTAGGGAGCTGTTATTTAGTTGTCATCTTGCTTGTGCTCATTTTATTTTGTCTGATCTGATGTTGCAGCATCTGCTAAAGGTCAGCAGGAGATCACCATCACAGCTGCGCAGAGTCAGTACTGCTTCAACGGCTTGAGTCCTGACTCTCTGTACAGCGCCACTGTGTTTGTACAAACTCCCAATTTGGAAGGACCTGGAGTCAACACCAAAGAGCGCACATGTGAGAATAGTAGTCTTTCACTTCCATATGAGCAGTAACTCATGTGCACTGAATTTATGATCCAGAAAAAAAGCTTATCCATTTGGTTTGGTTTCTTACAGTGATAAAGCCAACACCTGTGCCAACTCTTCCTCCTACTCCTCCTCCTCCACCAACCATTCCCCCTGGCTGGGCAGGTCAGCACTCTTCTATACCAAATATGCAATACTGAAAACTGTACATTTTATAGATAGATATAGGTTTTGCAATGTTTTAAAAAATATGTTCCAAATTAAACCAAAAAGAAAGGTTTAGTATGGATTAGGAGAGTCATAAATGACAAACAAACTGATATGATGTTGTATGATGGCTGATGGCTAGAAGTTTCCTTTATTTCTTAATAATATTTGCTTTAAGCAACTAAACATGTTGGCTGATCAAATGACTGTGGTAAATTGCATAAATGTACTTTTTGGCTGAACTGCTCTTTAAACATGCATGTCCGGAGCACTGAGACTGAGCAGACAGTTGTCGATTTGGCATTTGTCTGAGTGGAACATGGTCAGAATGAGCTGTCCTGTGTCCAAGATGGATGAATATTTGTCAGGATTGAATATCTCCGTAGCGTGCATGCAGTGTGGTGCAGGAGCTATTAGAAATTAAGAGATTCTGCTGGAGAAATACAACCCATTTCAAAAAAAGTTGGGACGCTTTGTAAAATGTCAATAAAAACGGAATGCAATGCCTCTGGAAAGGGATCATCGATACTAGTTTTATACAAGTTTTAGTTCAACATATGCATCTATCCCATGTTAACTTCTGAGAGACTCTGCCTCTCCAAGATACTCTTTTTACACCCAATCATGATACTGACCTGCTGACAAATAACCTAATTAGTTGCAAAATGTACTTCCAGCTTTTTCTTTTTAGTAACACATACTCTTCCAGCCTTTCATTTCCCTGTCCCAACTATTTTGAGACGTGTTGCGGCCTTCAAATTCAAAATTTATTAATTTTTTTCTAACCACGGTAGATTTACTCGTTTGGATTTACTCTTTAAACCTTTGATATGTTTGCTAGTTTTTATTGTTAATAACAGATAGGTTTATGAGATTTGCAAATCATTGCATTCTGTTTTTATTGACATTTTACACAACGTCCCCATTTTTTTGGAATTGGGGTTGTATAACTAAAGTTATGTTATGTCATGGCATGGCCAGCATCAAATGCAGTGTTGTAAATAGACTGTTTTGACTGGACAGGGAATTAATAATGTTTAAAAAAACAACAACAAAAAAACAGACGGTTTATCAAGATGTTTGCTTGACTGAAGAAGTGATTAGCTTAAACAACAACAACAACAACAACAACAAATAAATAAAAGGGTGCAACTTTTTCAATTATTCATTGACTGACATTGAAAAGATTACAATGAATGACTTGGAATGCGTTGAGAGAGTGTGTCAAGCTGTGAGTATTAAAACTTACTTAGTTAAAAGCTTTTGGACAGGTGTAATCAGTATCAATTGAATACGTTTCAAAGCAGCCTTGGTCCAATAAAAGTCAACTTTTTACTGAAACTGGATGAACTCCAGCACTGGAGCCTTTTCAAATCCAATTTCTTTTCTGAATCTAAGTTTGTACCATGTTTAGCCGTGGTGGACACATGCTGGAAGGCATATCTGTTTCCACTTCATGCATGCTGCTCAGTTCAGGTGTTAATGGAGGCCAGAAAGTGTTTTACACAATCTGAGAATGCACGCAATAGTGTATGTGCAGTATGTGGGCAATTCTAAACTATGCTGCGGTGCATCAAGCAAACATCATCTTATAAAATATACTCAGTTTTCATCTGAGTAAAAGAGCTATTAAATCTCAGCCTTTCTGTTCATCAAATGTTCTGCTGCTTTTGTTTGTTTTCACATAAATCTTGATTTATTAAAGGAGTAATTGCAACATCTAGTGTCAATGACTTTGTTTGTAGAACTTTTTTCCCCCTGAATGTCTGACTCTAATTAGAAAGCACAAGATTTGTGCGGGTCTTTATGAAGGAGCCTGAGTGATGAACTGTGGCGCTGAATCTGAATGACTTGTTTTTCTGCTTCAGTGTGCAAAGGTGCCAAGGCAGATGTTGTGTTCCTCATTGATGGCTCATGGAGCATCGGCGAAGATAGCTTCCACAAAGTACGGCAGTTTATCTTCAGTATCATGGGAGCTTTTGATGTCATCGGCCCAACAGGAATGCAGGTATGGATGAAATTTCCAGGAAACCTTTTCGCCTGAAATGGTACAAAGAGTTTTCAGCAGAGAATCTGAAACCGAATGGTTATTCCAGAAGCTCTGCATTAGTTGCAATAAATTTGAAGCCTAGGTTGTCTATTACTGGACTTTGAACATTCATGTGCAGTAATTATAGTAATACCTATATTATGACATAATAGTATAGTTTTGGGGATCAGGAAAGTTTACCTATAGAAAGTACCAGTGAGAACTTTACTATGTGTTTGTTTTATTATTTCGACAGACAGATAATAGCAAAACTAAAAATAATTGCTACTTCTACTTAAAATGGAGAAAGTCCATAAAATCAAAAGGACAAGGTTTGATAAAGTTAATACATAGCTAACATGGTAAAAAATAGTCTATTTCAAGTGAACCAAAATTGGAATCTAATGAAAAAAATCTAGCATTTTCATACACATATGGTCATTTGTTTTGGGGTCTGAGTTCAGATGCACAATGTTTAAAGCTGACAGAAAAAAAATAATAATCATTTTTGCTGTTAGCAATCAGTAGAAAACAGCAACCTCGTGGCAATAGAGGCTGCAGAACAAACCACATATTTGAGCATGTGTTAAGCTTCACTTTCAGAAAATGTTCAAGATAAATGCTTGTGTGCCAGCCAAAAAGCTGAAAATGTCACCATGTTACTAGCAGATAGCAACAGCTGCCAAGCAGTGATTAAAGGGCCAAGCTAAGAAAGGTGGAGCAATGTGAAGCAACACAACACATAAGAAACAAATCATAAGCACTTCAAAATGTTGTCTTATTTATACGCATGAATTAATCACTAACTATTCACGAATATCAAAAGGATTTTTATTTAGCCAGATCTTCACGAACGTTAGTTGAATTATTGTGTAATGTGCACAGTTGTTTAAAATCTGAGTTTTTCCATTCTGTTTCGCATTTATCCATCATCTCCCTGTGTTTGTGGCAACAGGTTGGTTTCGTTCAGTACAGTGACGATGCCAAGACTGAGTTCAGACTCAACACTTACAGTGACAAAGGCACTGCACTGTCAGCCCTGCAGCTCATCAACTACAAGGGAGGAAACACAAAGACAGGTGCTGTGTATCTCCCAGTGATCCTCAGCTACACTATTACACACAATTTGCCTATACATGGTATTCCAGAAACTGTGCTCTGTAATCTAAAATGCTGACATTTTAGATTATACCAAAACAATATTAAGACAAGCTGAAATTATTTCACTGCACGCTTCTAACAGTGAGATATGGGATATGAGGATGAAATAATGTTTTGGATTATTTTACAGAGAAGGGAAATTCAGTCAGTAACTTAATAGTCTTCAAAAATAGTTGTAACATGAACATAAGGACCACCTGTGTATTTGTTATGCAGGCGTCGCTCTGAAATACGTGTACGACAGAGTGATCACTTCAGACAGTGGAATGAGGAGGAATGTCCCGAAGGTTCTGGTGGCTGTTACTGATGGAAGGTCTCAGGATGATGTGCAGAAGAACGCTGTCAAGCTGCAACATGCTGGTAAGACAATGACATTTAGCTGACAACCCAAATTATCCAGTTATCCAGGGTCATGGCAAGATACTACACGTGAAGAAGCCTTTATTTGTCACATATACATTACAGCATAGTGAAATTATTTTCTTTGCATATCCCAGCTTGTTAGGAAGTTGGGGTCAGAGCGCAGGGCCAGCCATCATATGATACCCCTAGAGCAGAGAGGGTTAAGGGCAGTGCTGGGACTTGAACACCCGACCTTTTGCTCAGTAACCCAATGCCTTAACTGTTGAGCCATCACCGAATAGTGTTGCTATTTATTTATTTTCAATAACAGATACTGCTAATATGTTACTATAGATTTTTTTACAAGTTTTTTTAATTGTTTAATGTACCTAAATGCCTAAACTTGCGGATATAGACGTGTTTTAGGCCCCATCTATCCTTTGGTTAATGTTTAAATTCAATTGTATTTAATTGCAAAGATTCACTCCAGAAAAAAATCTCAACACATTGTTGTAATAGGACTCTTCTATTGTTTTAATCAACCAGGAAACACCAGTCATCGCTATTAAAAAATTAATTGGACGTACTTTGTATTCATTAATTCAAATTTATTTGTATAGTGTTTTTAACAATAGACATTTTCACAAAGCAACTTTACAGAAATCCATAGTAGTAATAATATATATATATATATATATATATATATATATATATATATATATATATATATATATATATATATATATATATATACACACACACATATATATATATATATATATATATATATATATATATATATATATATATATATATATATATATAAAATCTAAATTGATCCCTTATTTTATTTTATTTTTATTACTATTTTGCTGTACAAACTCTAACAGATCTGGAATATCTTTGGGACAGTAATCAACATTCAAAACTTTGGAATTAAATTGGATTGTCATTTTTAATATTTTTTTTTCTAAATAAACATTTTGGACTATTAAAAAAATCTGTATAAATCAATGCAGTTGACTATGGCATGACCACTAGGTCTGTTCTCATTTTCAGGTTACAGTGTGTTTGTGGTTGGAGTGGCTGATGTGGACTACGCTGAGCTCCAGAACATCGCCAGCAAGCCAAGTGAACGCCATGTTTTCATTGTGGATGACTTTGATGCCTTTTCCACAATACAAGACAATCTGGTCACCTTCATTTGTGAGACTGCATCTTCCTGTAAGTGCAAGTCCAAAAACGTTTCAACTCTCAAATAATATTTGAGTATTTTTTTGTTTCTGAC